>RQTK01000512.1:271747-293957 GCA_003991915.1 Elysia chlorotica
TATCTATCTATCTCTCTATCTATCTTTCTATCTATCTATCTATCTATCTATCTATCTATCTATCTATCTATCAGCCTATCTATCTATCTATCTATCTATCTATCTATCTATCTATCTATCTCTAAGACAAGTAAAAGTGGTGTCTATGATAAGTTAAATCTATCTAAGCACACGAAAATGACCCGTGGAATCCCCGCTGCTTGTGCAAAGTCTGAACGCAGGCCTGGCGGTGTTTCTGTATCTGTCTAGAGCTGAAATATCCAGGCTAGATCGTCCCTTGCTCTGGGAAACGACATCAGAATGCCAGAAACATAAAAAAAAGAAAAAAAAATCCAGAATCATGATACCTATAGAATACCAATTATCAAAACAACAACAAGAACCACAACAACAACAGCAACAACAACAACAACAACAGCAGAAACAACAATAATAACAACAACATCATCATCAACAACAACAACAACAACAACAACAACAACAACAACAAAAACAGCAACAACAATTTACAGCATTCAAACAAACCTTGAAAAGCAGTTAACAAGTATTAAAGAGAGAAATACATGTACCTTTACAATTACCAAAGGATGATCAACGGAGAATGCATAAATATGTTTCTGTACAACACACTTAAAATTCGGCGAGTCACAACCATGACTCCTGTCTCAGCCGGTCATATTCAGAGCCGGAAGCTGATGAGCTACGTGTCACAAAGTCTTCGGGCTTAGTGGCACTCCACACTGCCATCTCGACACTCAGTCTTTTGTTGCTTTTCTTGGCATTTTTGTTTGTTGCTTATCATCATAGTTTGGTTTAAATGGAATCTGTTAAACAAAAATTTTTAAAATAATAATAATAAAACAAAAAAAATTGATAAAGTGAGCCATTTCTAAACATCTACTACCTTTTTTTTTATTTCTCCCAGTAAGACGAATTGTAAAGATACGCATTTCTGCAGCCAAAGCTAAATGGACATTTCTTTACATTACAATAAGTAGGCATACAATAATGAAGATTTGAAGAAGAAAAAACGTCTATCAATGACAGTAGGTCTCAAGCAGGGTAAAGTCAAAAACATGAAAAAAAAACTAGACTGATGTACAATGTTAATATTTAAAAAAGTCATTAGAACAAAAAGAACAACACAAACAACAACAGCAATAAAAACAGAAAAAATCCTGCATTTAAAAAACCCTAATCAGTTAAAAAATATTCAAGACATAAATATTTTTTCAATTAGCAAAAGCTGATCAACGAAGATTACATAAAAATGTTCCTGTACAACAAACTTTAAATGTAGAAATTTTAACAAGAAGAAAACGGAAGGAAATTCTCAAATGAAACTAAATAATCCATAATTTATAGAAAAAATAGCCCCATTTAGGAAAAACAGAACAAAATGCTATTCCAAACGACTTGAACTTTATGTGTGCATTAGTCTTCTTTTCACTTAACCCATTACAAAGGAGAGAGGAGAAACAGACAGGGAGATAGTGCAAATAGAAAGAGAGAGGGGAGAAAGTAGGGGGAGAGGGAGAGAAAGAAAGGTAGAGAAAGAGAGAGAGAGAGAGAGAGAGATAGAGCGGAAGAGACTTAGAGAAATAGAGAAAAATGATAGAGAGAGAGGGGCCAGAGAAACAGCTTTTAACAAGTTCAGTAAGTATGAGATGGGAGAAAGAGAGAGAGAAAGAGAGAGAGAGAGAGAGAGAGAGAGAGAGAGAGAGAGAGAGAGAGAGAGAGAGAGAGAGAGAGAGAGAGAGAGAGAGAGAGAGAGAGAGAGAGAGAGAGAGAGACAGACAGACAGACAGACAGACAGACAGACAGACAGACAGACAGACAGACAGACAGACAGACAGACAGACAGACAGACAGACAGACAGGCAGACAGACAGACAGACAGATTGATCGACAGACAGACCGGCAGGTAGGTAGACAGAGACAAAGACTAGGAGAACGACGGAGAGAATCCTTCCACTACCATAATAGGGATGTTACTTTTAAAGCCCAGCCAAGCAAAGTAATAACCTAAATTGATTTTTCTTCCCTCATCGGCGAAAGCCAAAGGGTGGAACCGACTGAGATTATCTGCTAGCGGGCTCGATCATAAAATTTCTATTATGAAAATTAAATCAAGAGTATGAAATTTGAATTGGAAAGGGGCAAAAAAGGATGGATACAGAAAAGAAACGCTGGCTGAATGGACTCTAAAAGCTGTAGAACCAGTTGAATAGATCTGCGAGACTGGTGTTCGGTCTTGTTTTCTTCTTTTCCATCGTGCTACACCGTTACTTTAACAAAACAAGATCTAAAGGTGCGTAAGTAGAACGGCATACTAAGCTTACGACTCGTCATAATGTATAAGAATAAGAAGTCTAACGACGGGTTCTAAGTTACGGAGACGTTGTAATTACGGCCTTAAGTTTCTTAACAGATGCGGGGCTTAGGCTTAGAAGATGTCTTTTTTTCTAAAGAGAGGAATAATAATAATCTGATGTATAACCGATCGTGTTGATGAAATCTCATCATTTGATACACAATGCAATTCTTCTAATGGACAGATAAATCCGCCAAACAAAATTAATGGAAAACATGTTATTGAACAGTAAAATGTCTTTAATGGACATATATTCAACCAAATGAACAGATAAAGATATGTTATTCTTTAATATCATTAATTATTTTTTTATTGGCAGAGAAATTAATCAGTAGATGAATAGTGCATGATATTGGAAATATGAAAAGGTAGTCTAAAATAAAACAGAACATGATTACAGGTAATTTGTTTTAGCCTCAAACCACACACATTTTCTTTCCTAGTTCAGGCCAAGTCTATGGGAGAAGGTTCTTTGTAGCGGAGAAATTCTTTACTAGTGCTACGTCTCCTAGCTTTCCATGCATAATCTTAAACGATGACGGGTCCAAACACTAACGTCTGACATTTTTACGTGCTGCTACACACGAAACCGCGCTGGGGCACCAGGGCTCGTGTTTCAGTAGAACGCATTTTACTGACACCGACCCAACCAATTGAGGGAGGGAAGGAGAGGGGGTTGATGAGTTGGTTTAACGTCCAACATCAGCACTATATATGCTATATTGTGGACGGGCTCTAACCAAGCTAGCGTAGTCGGTAGTGCTTTGAATAAACGAATAGGGCGCGTGAGGCTCTTATGTCAGACAGTCTTGGTGCCCTCGTCTCCGTACATGGTTCTATAGGAGACTTTGAGGATGTGACACTAGACAAATATGATATGTTATGTTCAGCCAAATTTTCACTGTCTTAAAACTCTGTGCTGATAATACTGACAGGTTGGTTTCTTAACAACTGAAAACTATTTTTTTTAATTTGTTTCGAATCGTCAGGAATATATCCAAGATCTAGTATAGTCGTTGAAGGCGGACTTCTAGAAACCAACAAACTTGTTTGGTGAAAACACTGGGAACTATCTGTTTATTTTGTTTCGGGTCGTCCTCAAGATAAACTAGATCTAGTATCGTCGTTGAAAACGGACTACTAGAAACCAGCAATGAAACAAACTTGTTTGGTGAAAACAAGGGGAACTGTTTTTTTTTAATTTCGTTTCTGATCGTCAGCAATATATCCAAGATCTAGTACATGTATAGTCGTTGAAGACGGACTTCTAGAAAGCAGCAAACGTCTTTGGTGAAAACAATGGAAACCATCTATTTATTTTGTTTCGGGTTGTCAGCAAGATGTCCAATATCTAGTATAGTCGTTGGTGACGGACTTCTAGATAACAGTAAACAAACTTGTTTGATGAAAACAATGGGAACTATTTTTTATTTGTTTCGGTCGTCAGCAAGATATCCAAGATCTAGTAAAGTCGATGACGACGGACTTCTAGAAAACAACAAACAAACTTATTAGATGAAAACAATGGAAACTATCTATTTATTTTGTTTCGGGTCGTCAGCAATGTATCCAAGATTTAGTACAGTTGATAACGACGGACTTCTAGAAATCAGCAAACAAACTTGTTTGGTGAAAACAATAGAAACCATCTGTTTATTTTGTTTCGGGTCGTCCGCAACATATCCAAAATCTAGTAAAGTCGACTTCTAGAGACAACAAAGCAAATTTGTTCGTTGAAAACAATGGGAACTGTTTTTTTTTTAGTTTTGTGTCGGGCCTTCAGCAACATATCCTAGATCTAGTACAGTCGTTGACGATCGACTTCTAGAAACCAGCAAACAAACTTGTTCGGTGAAAGCAATGGAAACTTTCTGTTTATTTTGTTTCGGGTCGTCAGCAATGTATCCAAGATCTAGTACATGTATAGTCGTTGATGACGGACTTCTAGAAACCAGCAAACTTTTTTGGTGAAAACAATGGAAACCATTTTTTTATTTTGTTTCGGGTTGTCAGCAATGTATCCAAGATCTAGTACAGTCGATAACGCCGGACTTCTAGAAATCAGCAAACAAACTTGTTTGGTGAAAACAATGGAAACGATTTTTTTATTTTGTTTCGGGACATGATTATATCCTACTCAACTATGCTCTCTATGAGAGCTCGCTTTGCGGCATCACGTATGCAGCTTTCCGCTCCCAGATTCCAAGCCCCCATCTCCCCTTCCATAGACCTTTTCAAACCAGACAGTCCATCATTGTGCCGGTAGGGCTAACATTCCTGTTTAAGCGCGGCCGGTTTGTTTGTGGGGTTTGTTTTCCTAGCAGACGACCATGGTTTGTACTATAAGGGTCACAAGTCTAATGTCATTTTGTTCTGCCTCACACATAGACGGGTGCCAAGAAGTCTTTCTCAGCTGGTCACTTCATACATGAACTGACACCAACTCTGTGCCGTGACAAAAACTGATAGATCTGTTTCGCATTCTGCCTGACCATATCCCTACTCTGCTTGTATGTGGCAGCACATTAGTCTACATAAAAAAATGGTAAACCTGGAACTGGCAAGGTAAGAAAAATAGGAACTAGTACACGAGGGCTCATCAACAAGATAACCTAGATCTAACATAGTCGATCGCGACGGACTTTTAGAAACCAACAAACTTGTTTGGTGAAAACAATGGGAACTATCCGTTTATTTTGTTTCGGGTCCTCCGCAAGATATCCAAGATCTAGTACATGTATAGTCGTTGAAGACTGACTTCTAGAAACCAACAAACTTTTTTGATGAAAACAATGGAAACTATCTGTTTATTTTGTTTCGGGTCGCCCGCAACATATCCAAAATCTAGTAAAGTCGATGACGACGGACTCCCAGAAACAGCAAACGATTTTGTTTGGTGAAACAATGGAAACTATCTGTTTATTTTATTTCGGGCCTTCAGCAACATATCCTAGATCTAGTACAGTCGTTGAAGACGGACTCCTAGACACCGAAAAACTTGTTTGGTGAAAACAATGGGATCTATTTTTTATTTCGCTTCGGGTTGTCCGCAAGATATCTAAGATCTAGTATAGTCTTTGACGACGGACTTCTAGAAACCAGAAAACAAGCCTTTTTAGGTGAAAACGATGGGAACTATCTGTTTATTTTGTTTCGGGTCGCCCGCAATAATTATGTCCAAAAATCTAGTAAAGTCAACTTCTAGAGACTACAAAGACAATTTGTTCGTTGAAAACAATGGGAACTGTTTTTTTTTAGTTTTGTTTCGGGCCTTCAGCAACAAATCCTAGATCTAGTACAGTCGTGGAAGACGGACTCCTAGAAACCAATAAACAAACTTGTTCGGTGAAAACAATGGGAAGTTTTTTTTAATTTTGTTTCGGGTCGTCCGCAAGATATCCAAGATTTAGTAAAGTCGTTGAAAACGGACTTCTAAAAACCAGTAAACTTGTTTGGTGAAACCAATGGGAACTATCTGTTTATTAATTTGTTTCGGGTCGTCAGCAAGATGTCCAATATCTAGTATAGTCGTTGGTGACGGACTTCTAGATAACAGTAAACAAATTTGTTTGGTGAAAACAATGGAAATATCTGTTTATTTTGTTTCGGGTCGTTCACAAGATATCCAAGATCTAGTACATGTATAGTCGTTGAAGACGGACTTCTAGACACCAACAAACTTGTTTGGTGAAACAATGGGAACTATTTTTTTATTTGTTTCGGGTCGTCCGGAAGATATCCAAAATCTAGTACAGTCGATGACGACGGACTTCTAGAAACCAACAAACTTGTTTGGTGAAAACAATCGAAACTATTTTTTTTATTTTGTTTCGGGACATGATTATATCCTACTCAAGTATGCTCTCTATGAGAGCTTGCTTTGCGATATCACGTATGCAGCTTTCCGCTCCCAGATTGCAAGGCCCCCCATCTCCCCTTCTATAGACCTTTTCAAACCAGACAGTCCATCACTGTGCCGGTAGGGCTAACATTCCTGTTTAGCGCGGTCGGTTTGTTTGTGGGGTTTGTTTTCCTGGCAAACGACCATGGTTTGTACTATAAGAAGAGGGGGGAGGGGGGATAGAAAGAGAGACTCTGTTGTCTCAAGACTTTGAACCTCATTTCTTGATCGATTCTCACAACCACAAACAAAACATGGCGGGGAGCTAAAGGCGTGCCCATACATACGACGGAACGCCGGATCCAGTTCTTTCCCCTTATTGCGTCGGTTGGGTTTGGAATTTAGTCTGAATCAGATTTGTTTGTTGTGATAGAGTGAATGGACAGAAAGTTCTCCGCCTCCAAACATTGCTTAAAAACGCCAATGCAAAATTTGAAAAAAATTTTTTCTAATTTTGGTGTGGGTGAATAAATGTATACACTTAACAGATTTCAAAAAATCAACTGCGTATGTACTTTAACTTTAAAAATAAAAAGGCAGCATTATGTTTTGATAACAGAGATCCGTGCATAATTTCATTTTAAAGCTTTGGCAGTAATAAAAAATGTAAAAATAAGAAGAGCACAGACACGTTTCTGTGAAACCGGTTAAACAAACAAAACGTTGTATATCTCATTAATTTTGAAGTGGGCGGTCATTGAACTTGACAAAGACGATTTCACCGGTAAGATAACCATTGTGTAGAAAGAACTTGGAGCTTAATTTCGCTGGGATCTCTCTTTGTCGCTTTATCTACCCATATAACTATCTCTATTTCTCATCTTTGAGATCTCATCCTCTCTTCCCCTCCGCTTCTCTCTCTTTCTCTTTCTTCCTCCCTCCCCCTCCCCTCCCTTCTCTCTATGTATCTCTCTGTGTCTCTGTCCTTCGCTGTCTCAGTCTCTCTCTCTGTCTGCCTCTGTATCTCTATCCCCGTTTCTACCCATTTCTCTGCATGCCTTCCCTCACTCTTCCTTTTGATTACATCACAAACATTAAACCCCGAATCATGATGATATCTTTGGTGAAAACACCACCGTTAGAAAGAACCTCATGGCAGCATCTGTGATTTCTCAGGATCAAATTTCTCTGCTATGCTTGAATTACCAATGTTTTTAACCTTATTTGTTGTTTGTTGACTCACGATTACCGATTGTCAGTCAACTTACTGTAAAACAAAACAAACCAAAACCAATCGAATAAGACATTAAGAAACGAAAAAGTTGGCGTATATTGTTTAGTGCTTGGTTTCTCTTCGGGACAATCGCGGTTCGGACTCACGAAAGGAAGAAACAATTTTTAAAAAATAATCTCGTCTCCTAGACGGTGTCACTTTAATGTGACTGACTGAGACAGAAATACTGGTATCCAGACTCTGTGTGTGTATGTATGTATACATGCACATGTATATATAACAAGGGAAAGTCTTGTAAGAACCTTTCTATTGTTATTCAGGTTGGAATGGAGACAAAGAAAACAAACAAACGAAAAAAAAACAACAACTACACATTCATGCACACTCGCTACACACACACACACACACACACACACAAAATGTGGGACAGACAAGCTGCTTTGCTCTACAACACAATGTTTTTTCCTTGGGGCAAAATTGGATGACTAGGCCTAGGAATCGTGAGTATAAAATAAAAAGGAGGGATAACTGTTAGAAAATATCCTTTAAATTTAGCATAAGACCAAGCTACCGTATTCCTTCTTCTTATCAATTCTTTTACTTTGACAATGTAGATCTATGTCTAGAATTAGACAAAAAGAAGTCCAATTTCTAGCGTCTACGCTTTTGCGTCTAGAGCAGGCGACTTAAGGAAGTGAAGCCAACAAAACGGCGTCAAATCGGAAATTCCCGCCTGGAGGGATGAACGGGATGTCAAAGTGAAAGAAGCAGGGGCCATAATCCGCTCTGGTCTGGCTAACATGGCTTCTGTATGGCGCCACTCTTTCTCGCTCTCTCTCTCTCTCTCTCTCTCTCTCTCTCTCTCTCTCTGGCCCTCTCTCTCTTTTCTCTCTCTCTCTCTGGTCCTCTCTCTCTCTTTCACTCTCTTTCTTTTTCTCCCTCTCTCCCTATCTCTCTGTCTCCATCTTTTTTACTCCCTCTGTGTCTTTCTGTTTGTTCGTCTGCCTGCTTGTTTGTCTGTCTGCCCGTCTGTCTTTTTGACTGTCTGTCTGTCCGTCCGTCTGTCTTTTTGTCTGCCTGTCTGTCTCTTCTCCCTGTCTATGTCTCTGTCTCTGTCTCTCTCTATTTTTCTCTCTCTCTCTCTCTCTCTCTCTCTCTCTCTCTCTCCTCTCTCTCTCTCTATCTCTTTCTCTCTATCTCTCTCTCCGCACAAGCACCGAGGCCTTGGGCTATCACAACTATTTACCACCGCATGCAAAATATCAGCTCATAAAGAGCCAGGCAGATAGAAGGATTAATTTTCTTGTCGGCTTAATCTAGGTTTTCCATCCCTCTACCACCCCCCCCCCCCAAAAAAAAAAAAAAAAAAAAAAAAAGAGAAAGAAAGAAATTTACCACACAAGTTTGTAAAGCAGATAGTGAGTACCATGATTAAGACGATGATACAGACGTGTTAGGTCTTCCAAAGACAGAGACTGGCTTCTTGTTAAAATAATGATCGCTAATGGCATTCACTAATGACTATATGTCTGAAGAGGGAAGCCGGTGTGAGTTATACTTTTATTTTGTTTGAGTTTTCGGTGAATTTAACGGCATAACAGACTTAAGTATAGTGATCATGTACTTTTATTTTTATGTAAACAAAATTGCTTCCTACTTCGTTGAAGTTAACGAAAACACAACATCAATGACAACACAAAAACAACAACACAGCAGCAACAACAAAACATCAACTACACAAACAGCATTGCCAACCGCAACAACGAGCAATCAGAAAGTGTTCAAAGATTCTGTTCTGTCATCTGGAATCACCAAAATAGAGTTCAATTATTATGGGTGGTTTCGAAAATCATTGAAAGCCCACTAGTGTTGATTGGATAGAATTTTGACAAACTTGAGCATTTGCAAGGAAAAAGTTTATGTTCATAGCTAGTTATCCACTAGTGCTAGTTAACTAACCCTTAGCAAAGATAATTATAACGGTTGTATAGAGATCAATTTCCTCAATCGATCACGAACTGGTGTGTTCTCCAGGTACACGTCGCACGTCGCTAATATTAGTTATGTGTATTTTGCGTCAGAGCGCTTTTAACATACAAATATTTCTCTATTGTTACGTTTTCCGTTTTCAAATCATAAAAAAATATCGCTGGTTCAATGAATGATAGAATTATAATTGCAAAACGTCTTAAAGTGCATTTCTAGTTTTTACACATATTATAATACCTTATTCACAAAAGGTTTCAATTCTGATTGTTGCCTGATCGACTTTGGTTTTCTTCTTATAATGATTAATACGCGCTCCTTCTAACAAAGGAGACTTGGGTGGGTCAACCATCCTTATTCTACAAAACTTGCTACTGCGTGGATAGAACCTTTCCTTCTGTTTTGCACAATAGATGGTTAACTTATTATTTTATCCTGTCTGGTTGAAGCGGTAGAGAGCTAGGCTTTTACTAGGTAGGTACATAATGTACCCATTTCGATCCAAAAATTCATTAAAAAAATTGTAGGATTGGTTCCCATACTGATTTAGTCGATGTCAGTACAAGACTACAATATGACCAGCTGTGACAGAAGCCATGATAACCCCGTTCTGCCTTATTATGAGAGCACGTAAAATTGTTAGACGTTAGTCTTGGGGCCCGTCGTCGGATAGGACCTCTCTGGAATTTTAGTATACGTTAAACCAGTCGAGAACTGTTCCCTTAGAAGTTAGTAAATATTCAAATTTTATTCTCTCTACATCCAATGTTGCTGCTCTTTTACACATGACGACAAAGCGTAAAAATCCCATCAAAATGGGTGGTAATAAACACTTCCGTATTGGTCCTTATTTGGAAAACAACTCTCTATAATATGCAAAAACATACACCTTATGACATGGCTGATAACTTTCAAGCACTGTTATAGCAACTTGAGGTTGGTGGAATAAAAAAAAGAAGGCCGTTGGTAGACACTACGCAGTTCGTGTTCAGAAAGTCGGACTTCCTCATTACGCAGTTCGCGTGAAGAAAGCCGAAAAAAATATTCTCAACTAGTATAAACTTGATTCACCTCAAGGGACGACATGCTGCCTGCTCAAAGTCGAAGTGCCTCCTTAGACCACATTGCATTGCAGTGAGTGGGACTGGTCAACTGTAGATCTAAGCTTTGTGAAAGTGAAAATATTGAATAACAAAGAAGGTCCGCTATTGCGTCATAAATTGTACTTCGCGTTGAGAAAGCCGAACTTCCCCACAACGAACTGAGCGGCAAGCACCCACTTCGAAAAAAAGAAACAGTCGCAAACCTTGATCTAGTGAGAGCTCAAAAGATAGGACAAAACACGAGACAAGAAATTAAGAAAACCACACATGAAGTGTACGTGGTTCCAAACACGCACGTGAATGGTACTCGAACACTAACCTTCTATGCGGCATATGCATTCAATTGCCTTGGCAGGACACCAAGTTAGTGTTAAAACAGCATGGTCATAATCAGTTCTATTTGGCGACAATATGAGTCACATTGCAAGTCATGCAGGCTCTTCGTGAACAAATAATATCTAATTCTTATCTCTGGATTCTGGAGATAAAGAGATGTTGAGGAAGTTAGAACAGGCTAGTCAAGTAGTAAATGAAAAAGCAGTTACCATCTTTAACTAACGGATAAAAAATCAACAAGGGTATTTTAACATAAAAGGGCTTTGGCTTCATTGGGCCTTCTTCACTACAGGTACACAAATAAATGGCAAGGGACAGTTTACAAACATCAGAGGCTAGCAAAATGGGACTAGAATGGAATAGATTATTAATATAGCTCAATGGAACAAGCAGATAGAAACAGAGCTGTTTGCAGTGCATGTGGGACCAGGTGTGTTTTATGTCGGCCACCAGGTAGCCACCAAGATTACGATTTATCGTTATCTATTTTTGGATAGTAGCCATGGCTTGGCTATGACTCAGTTATGACTCTGATGTGACCCAACTATGACTCAGCTATGAGTTATATATGAATCAGTCACGACTCAGCTATGACTCAACTAAGACTCAGCCGTGATGCATCTATGAATCACCTATGACTCACCCATGACTCACTTATAGCTCAGCAATGATTCAGCTATGACTCAGTCACGACTCAGCTATATCTCATCTATGACTCAACTAAAACTCAGCTATGACTCAACGGAGACTCAACTATGACTCAACAAAAGTACAACTCAACTATGACTCATTCAGGTTTGAACAGCTTTCAACAGAGTCTGTGACGCTTTCTTTGACTGAAGGTGTCCCTGGAGTAGGAATCAGTAAGTTTAATGACTGTCAGCGCCACCTGGCGGCGTCCAGTGGAGATGGTGACAGACAGAGTGGGCTAGCAAGCACTATGCCTGGACCACAAGTGTGTGTACACGTCAATTTATCTAGGTCATACAAACACCCACATCCACACAAATATTCTGATTTTTAGAAAATGAATATGAAGCGTGGAAAAAAGAACCTGAGAGAAGTGTGAGTCTGATAGATCGAATGAAAAGTTTGAGGGTAATTTGAATGTTTCCAGCATTTGGAGTACATGTAAATGTATTTTTGATATATCTGACATCTTCTTTACGAGAATAAAGTAACCTAGAAAAAAAAAGATTTCTATGGAAGAATGAGAGAGAGAGAGAGAGAGAGAGAGAGAGAGAGAGAGAGAGAGAGAGAGAGAGAGAGAGAGAGAGAGAGAGAGATTTTAGTTTGTTTAACGTCCAACGTCAGTACTATATAAGATATACTGTGGACAGAGCCCAAGACTGACTTCTGACAATTTGATGTGCTGCCACACACGAGACAGGACAGAGATACCTTGACTACTGTCTCATGCAGTCACATTTTACTGACACCGGCCCAACCAGTAGGGGGTGAAGTTGCCAGGGATCGAACCACGAACCTCCTGCGTCGGAAGTCGATGTTCTACCCCAGGGCTACCGCCCCCCCCCTCCCCCATGGTAGAAGGGAGAATGGCGCTAAAAGATATAGGATTTTGACCCAAGTTTAAACATTTATGGAGAAACACAACTTTATCAAGTGAATATAAAAATGGTTGAGTAATGGCCACTATACTAGCCAGCCATATCGAAGATTAAAATGGTCGAGTTATGCCCCCTATATTAGCCAGCCATAACCATTTTGTCGTCTCTGAGCCCCCATAACAGAGCACTGTGTCACAGATAGTTGCTGAATCCAGGATTGCCTCTTCTCACGTGTAACTAGTTGCTTAGCGAGGTAGATTTTTCGAAGTAGGGCTGTCACTATGTGTCTTTCGTCACCTAAGGTGAGATATCAGCCTGCGCTCTTCAGCTATCTTTCCATCTCTGTATCTCTATCTATCTCCCTGGATATCTATCTGTCTCTGTCTATGTCTCTGTCTCTGTCTTTGTGTATATATATATATATATAGGCCCTAAGTTCTTGCCCCCAACATGATTTCTCCCAGCGAACGCTCTAGTCCGCATACTCTGTTGCCTCAAGCTCATAGCGTCTCTGCCGTCTAGCGACAGGTTGCTGGAGTTTCCACGGCTGCGGGACACGGAAAAACTTGCAGGTGTGGCCCTTCCGTGTCCCGCGCTTGTTGTTTGCTCTCCAGAGGTAAAGACAAACAAAAGCCCATTATCGGGGGGCACGGTGCGCACGGGTTTATCTCAAGCTCTCAACATCACAGGAGAGTTCTAATCTAGATTCCGGCGGGCTTGTTTGTCAGCTTGGAGTCTTTTCCGATTCTAGATCTAGGGTAGTACGGACAAGGAGGAACTAGATTTAGACGCACAACTAAGGTATATGAATACAGGGCAAGTTGTCCGTCTATGTCTATTCGATCTTTGTTCTTGCTATTCTTAATCTCGATCTAAAAGCGGATGTTGAGTGTTTTAGTTTTTACACGTTAGGTAATAGTACATGGTGTGAGCAATAGAGTGCAAGAGAGAGAGAGAGAGAGAGAGAGAGAGAGAGAGAGAGAGAGAGAGAGAGAGAGAGAGAGAGAGAGAGAAAGAGAAAGAAAGGGACTATTACCATCGAGAAAGAGACAGGTAAAGAAAGAGGCGATTGCGAAGGAGAAAGAGAGGGAAAGAAAGAGTCTATTGGCAGCGAGAAATAGAGAAATATACTAGATTGAGGCGATTGCAATAGAAAATTGCTATGTAAATCATTACGGTTCAAGAATGTCATTGGTTGCATTGGGGGCCATTATTCTGCAATCAAAGCCCCTACCTCTCTCTCTCTCTCTCTCTCTCTCTCTCTCTCTCTCTCTCTCTCTGTTCTCTCCTCTCTCTCTCTCTCTCTCTCTCTCTCTCTCTCTCTCTCTCTCTCTCTCTCTCTCTCTCTCTCTCTCTCTCTCTCTCTCTCTGTGTCTCTCTCCCTCTATCTATATCCCTATCGTAGTGTGAGTGAGTACTCCTCGATCAGAGAGTGTGAATGTTCACTCACCAACAGAATGACTGCCACTCCCCAGACGCTGCATCTTTACATTTCTTTCCATTTACCTCTCTTTCCCTCTCTCTCTCCCTCCCTCCCTCTCTCTATATATATCCCTATCGTAGTGTGAGTGAGTACTCCTCAATCAGAGAGTGTCAATGTTCACTCACCTACAAAATTACTGTAGCTGCCCAGTCACTGCATCTTTACATCTCTCTCCATCTACCTCTCCCTCTCTATCTCTCTCCCACTCTTCCTCTTTCTCTCTCCGTCTACCCCTGACTCTGTCTCTCTCTTCCTCTCCCTCTCTCTAGCCAAGTAATGGTGTGAGTGAGTACTCCTCCATCAGTGAGTGTGAATTTTTACTCACCAACAGAATGACTGTAGCTCCCCAGACGCTGCATCTTTACATCTTTCTCCATCTACATCTCCCTCTCTATCTCTCTCTGTCCCTCTCCTCTCTCTCTCTCTCTCTCTCTCTCTCTCTCTCTCTTTATATCCCAGTAATGGTGTGAGTGAGTACTCCTCAATCAGAGAGTGTGAATGTTCACTCACCAACAGTGACTGTAGCTCCCCAGACGCTGCATCTTTACATCTCTCTCCATCTACGCCTCTCTCTCTCTCTCTCTCCCTCTCTCTCGCTCTTACTCTATCTACATCCCTGTCGTAGTGTGAGTGAGTACTCCTTGATCAGAGGGTGTCAATGTTCACTCACCAACAGAATGACTGTAACTCCCCAGACGCTGCATCTTTACAGCACCGATCCCCTCAAGATTTGACTTCTTTGATGTTATCTAACACTCTATAATATTTCTTCGTCTTTCTTTCTATCCAACCCTCCCACTCTCCTCTTCTCTATCTGCCTGTCAGTCAGTCTGTCTGTCTGTCTGTCTATCTGTCTATCTGGCTGTTTCTCTCTCTCTCTCTCTCTCTCTCTCTCTCTCTCTCTCTCTCTCTCTCTGTCTTTCTATCTACGTCTATTGTCTATTCCTTCCTTTACTGGATACCCTGTCACTATTTTTGTACACACCAAGATGCCTGCGCTCCGCGAAGCACGACTTTGATGTGCGCCGCTTCCGTTGCTCCCATGAATTAGTGATGCCGTTATTTTGCATTGTCTGTCAAAGTCGCCATCTAAGAGACGAAGCGCACACTTTTTGTGTGGGAGAAATGGAGGAAGGGATTCGGACTGAAAGAGAATTTTTAAGAAACTGAGTGAGATATTTCAATGATCGATAAAAGAAAAAAAAGGAACGGGTGAATTAAAAGGTTAGAGGAATGATTAAGAGAGATATGGAGAGAGATAGAGAATGTGTGTGTGTGTGACAGAGAAATAGAGAGAGAGAGAGAGAGTGAGAGAGAGAGAGGGAGAAAGATATAAAGATGTAAGAGAACAGAAACAGAACCAATCAAATTGGCTGAAAGTCCTTGAAAGACAAATAGAGAGAGAGAGAGAATTAGAGAGAGAGAATTAGAGAGAGAGAGAGAGAGAGAGAGAGAGAGAGAGAGAAAGAAAGAAAAAAAAAGATGGATAGATCAAGGTGGGGTAATGCCGTGGAAAAGGGGGAGGGGGGGTTGAAGGGGAGAGATCGATGATCGATAAAGAATTAAAGAAAGTGCGAAAGACTGAATCAGATTTAAGACAGAGAACATAAAAGAGACAAGAATACAATAAATGGATACATTTTCAGGATGAGTAACAGCATAAAATGCGGGCTGAAGATCAATACTGTTAAATCTAGATGGAATTCCGTAGATACAAATCTCGGTTCTCAATTTCTCTGTGCAAAATCACATGTTGTAAACACCAGAGCGTTCGGGATTCAAAATGGCCCAACCCGTGATAGATTAAATATCTCCAAAAGTTTCAAAATAGAATTGTAAGGAGGGAAAATTGTGGGTTAGACAAAGTAAAACTCCTTCCTAGTTTTACGTCCCATAGGCTTTAAAAAAATTCAATTTGATCTCGTCGATCAAGATAGGATACCCCCAGGACTTGTGGTTGCAAACCGTGGCATTGACCCAACTAGTATTAAAAAACGCGTCCCCGTGTATGGACAGACAAGTTCAATATTTAACATGGCAATAGTGGAGGTTTAAACCTCCTGGCTCCTGCCCCCTCGTATTTAGTCAAGCGCTCTACCGACTGAGCTGAGATCCATCTAAAATGTACTTAGCTGTTTTTTCTAGCTCTTAAAAAAAAAATTATAACACTTGAGCTGCCAATGAAATTTGCGTAATTTGTGTGTGTGTGTGTGTGTGTGTTGAGCGCGCACACTGCACATTAAAAAAAAATCAGAACACGGATGGAAGAGTGTTGGGCGTAGAACATCGAATATTAAACTCGAGGTATGAACAGAGCAAAAATATAAACGCAAATTTAAAATTACAGGAGAAAATCTTATTATGAAAGGCTTGACAAAATTATAAAATTTTTCAATTCGCTCAAAATTGTGGCTGTTAAAAGTAATACGGCTACGTGTTGGGGGTGTGATAAGAGAGAGAGAGAGAGAGAGAGAGAGAGAGAGAGAGAGAGAGAGAGAGAGAGAGAGAGAGAGAGAAAATATAGAAAAAAAAAGGTTATGACAGGTTATTGAATTGAAACGAATAATGAAACTTTTCTTGCCCAGTGTTAAAGTTGCAAGATGCTGAGCTTAGGTTGACGTGTGATGTTCACACCTGTGTAATCCCCCTGGGTGACTGGTGGTCATGCCTGCAATAATTATGGAGGTTGCACCGGCGCACCAGGACATCAATGGCCGGATGGTGATTGGTTATTGGGTGGGTATATATTCACCGAGGTGGCGAAAGGATGGAGTGTAGGAATGGGGAATAATAGATAGCTGGTTAAAGAAAATAGACAAAAGGAGAGTATAGAATTAGAAATGTTAGAGGTGCTGAAAGTTTTATATTAGAAGGGGTGAGGTGCCAAAATATAGACAGAGACATAGATAGGTACATAGAAACAGATAGATATATGGATGCATAGATAGATAGATAAATAGGCAGATAAACAGAGAGGTAGGTAGGTAAGTAGGTAGGTAGGTAGGTAGGTAGGTAGGTAGGTAGGTAGGTAGGTAGGTAGGTAGGTAGGTAGGTAGGTACATAAATACGTAGATAGATAGACAGATAGATAGGTTGATCATTTCTTATGCACATGATGTAATCACGTGGTATAAACTAATTTTACAAATACTGTATGGTTCGTGGCTTGACAGAATAAACAAATTTTGTTATGTCTTCTACAAACCAAGATTTCCTGTGTCCCAAGGGATTCAAGTTGCTCATAATTTATTTCAAGTTTTAACCCACGATGCAAGAGATATGTAGATTGATAGATAGATAGATAGATGGAAATATTATATAAACTGTTAAATAACTAGATATATTGTTAGAGAGGCTAGATAGATAGATAGAGAGATAGATAGAACCCGGAGAGAGGGAGAGAATTCCCTCGCTCCCTTATAGAACAAGACTAAAATAAATAAAAAGAAAAAAGAGAAAAGGAGAGTATAGATAGATAGATAGATAGATAGATAGATATATAGATAGATAGATAGATAGATAGATAGATAGATAGATAGATAGATAGATAGATAGGTATATGGAAAGATAGAATGATTGAGGGACAGAGGGAGAGAGCGAGAGAGAAGAGAAAGAAAAAAAGAGATAAATATAAAAAAGAAAAAGATTTATGGAGATTATTCCAAAGATACATACAACCCTTTGAATAAATAGTGTGTGGTAAGTAAGATGATTATTGACTAGTGAGAAAGCTGACGCATGAGTTTCGAGCGGACTGTTGCGTAAACCAGATTTATTTCCCCTTATTGTCTCTCACCGGAACACAATCATACAGCCCGTTTACATTCCATTTCCGTTGTCTACAGTTTTGTTTACCACAGAGCACTGATTAATCCTAGACTTATTCCAGACTTATTCCAGACTACTCCGGTTCAGAGAAAGGAGTGGATTGGATTGTGGCTCCGAATTAGATCCTCAATAAATGGCTTCATTCTGATACATTATTATTCATAGTTCGGAAACTTTTTTGTGTAGATAGTATCAAAGGTTGCATAATAAAATCACCAGCTATTTATTCTGTGGATAGTATTGTCCAATTCAAAACAACCAAGCTCGCGAATCAAAGGTGTTGACGTTGTTCTAGATGAGTTTCAGTCTCTAGATCTATTCCTATCATAAACTTGTAATCATAGTTTCTCAGCTTTCGTCAGTATTTATTTGTAATTGTATGATTCTTTTTTCCCCACTTGTAAGTTGTATACTCTTTTTGATTATTCAAAGATTTCAGTATTATATATCAGTTATAACTTCAAATTTTAATTTTCTTTTCAAGGGCTCTAATGCCACAGTCTCTTTCTCTCTATCTCTCTTTCTCTCTCTTTTTTTTCTCTCTCTTTCTCTCTACATACCTTTCATTTTATCTCTTTTCCACCTCTCATACAAATACTCTTGACTATAGTCATATCTCATTTTTATTTTCATATTTATACTACTTTTTCACCCTCTTTGTTCCTCTCCCTCTCTATCTATCTATCTATCTATCTATCTATCTATCTATCTATCTATCTATCTATCTATCTATCTATCTATCTATCTATCTATCTATCTATCTATCTATCTATCTATCTATCTACCTATCTATTATCTCTATCTCATCTTCTCTCTCTCTCTCTCTCTCTCTCTCTCTCTCTCTCTCTCTCTCTCTCTCCATCTATCTCCTTCCTCCATACCCTCTGCACACATTTCTTAACATCTCCCTGCCAAGAAACCCAAGTGCAGGGCTATCCAGTGCAATGAATAATGGAAGACAATTGATTCCTCCAGAGCTATATTATAGTATTATAGTCTGCCGCAGACAAAATGTCTTCAGACCTTGAGATGCCTGAATTATCTGCCCTGCCATTAATAAAGGCCTTACGATACCGAGCCCATAGCGAAAACGAAGACGATACGTCAGAGAAAATGTACCGCTGGCCAATCGTAGCTTTACCCTAGATCTACCCAGCCAACGAGTGATCAGAGAAACCCATACAAAGGGGCGTACTGATTACGTCATCAGTTACCGATGTATGGATCGCAAAACTTATAATGCCTTGAGATTCATTCCCTTTGTTTCTTTCTTACTAGCAGTACAGCAGTAGCACTCATAGTTTTCTTCTATTGTCTGCGATTTACTTAGACCAGTTTCGAAGTTTCTACCGAGTTATTTGTACCAACAAACAGCGTTAATGGAATCGGACCGGTGCTCTTTGTTTTTCTGTCTCTTATCTCGTCCAAGATTGTTTGAGGGGTGGACATTGAGTAGTACATTTTTAATTCTGCCTCTCCGTTTTCCTATTTTTCGCTCAATCCCCCCTCCCTTCCCATATATATCTTTCTTTGTCTCTCTCTCTCTCTCTCTCTCTCTCTCTCTCTCTCTCTCTCTCTCTCTCTCTCTCTCTCTCTTCTCTCTCTCTCTTTCTCTCTCTTCTTTCTCTAGTAAAAAGCGAAGTACTTTTTATTCATTATACATGTTAATAGCCCATGTATCCAACGGGAAAACAATCCCTTTTTTTCTTAGACTTAGGAGGCATAGTAAAAAATCATTTGGGAGATGAAAATATTATGAACACTATCTGTGTCGGAGATTTCAATATGGTTTTAGACAATGATTTAGATATCAATTCTGGAAAAACAAACAAAGAAGACACCGTCTCCAAGTTGAAAACTTTTTTAAATGAACTAAATTTGACTGACATACACAAAATGATACATGTAAAATTATGGAGATTACACCATCCAAAAGGAAAAAACCCTTCACATGGATTAACGACAGTTGTTAGAAGACTGGACTTCACCCTGATCGGTGATAGTTTGATTCCTCACGCAGAAACAGCAAATATTAATTTAAAAACAATCACTTCACCAATCATAAAGCCGTCATAGGGTCCCTCAGTTTTCAAAGATTTGAACATGGCCGTCAGTTTTAAAATTAACACATACCTGTTAAAAGACGTAAACTTCTTGAAGATAATAAATAATTACTTAAAAGGAGACAAACAGAACTTATCAGATCTGAAACCCCACTGGAAATGGGGAATAAAAAAGGGGAAATCCCAGAAATAAGTCATGAGTTACAGCAAAGGTAAACAAACCAGTAAAAAGACAGAAACCAAAATAAAACAAGAATATTTAGAAACGCATCACACAAATAACACTATCAGTACCAATCCGGAGCCTCAGAAGAAGATTCTTGATATCAGAAAAGAGATAGAGATAAGGATGATAGAAGAAACAAGATGGGACTCAGATACGGGCCGATATCAAATGAATAGATGAGATAGAGAAAAAGGGTCAAATTTCTTTCTAAATCTGGAAAAAAGTAAGGATAAATCAAAACATAATAATATTTTGTCTAAAAAAAGCGCTGGACAGACAGTGGACTCATGCAGCGAAATTTTGGATGACATTTGTAATTCCATGTACATGTACTACAAAAGTGTTTAACCAAAGGAAAAACCGATGAATAATTATGGGAACCACCAGGCCGACATATATGCCTCTACTATTGAAATTCCTAAAATCATGGAGGCAGACAAAAGTTTTTGTGATCAAGAACTCCCAGAAGAAGAGGCATTAAATGCATTAAAAGGAATGTAAACCAATCGTCACCAGGCCTAGACGGTATCTCTACTGAAATATATAAGTGTTTCTGGAATAAATTTAAGACCTTCCTTCTTGAGAGCTAAGACTACAGTAACGTTTTCGAATGGGTGCTTTCACTGCGTCTCATCGAAATTTTGTAATAACATTACTACATAACGTCTCTCTCTCTCTCTCTCTCTCTCTCTCTCTCTCTCTCTCTCTCTCTCTCTCTCTCTCTCTTGCTCTCTGTTTTTTTTTCTGCCTCTCTAGACAAGTTAATAAAGCTAGACAGTTCAGTATTTAGCGAGCTAGGTTTACAATCAGGAAGGGTTTTAGTTTAGGTTCTCAACTGTTACGAATACTCTAGACTTTTTAATAAAGACACCATAACTTCTTAATTCTTTGGCTATTCTTTCGATACACCTCTTTTATGTGTCTTACTGTTTCTTATGGGTTTTTTTTAATATAATTTTTATTCCTGCTCACTCTTTCAGTTCTCTCTTTTACGCCTCTTGCTACCGTGCCCCCAACCCTGGGGTAAAACATTGGCGTCCGACGAATGAGGTCCGTGGTTCAAGCTCTGGTGATTTCACTGCTTTACTGGTTGGGTCGGTGTCAGTTTAATGTGACTGACTGAATCAGGACTCATGGTATCCCCGCCTTGCCTCGCGCGTGGCATCACATAAAATTGTCAGACGTCAGTCTTGGGATCCGTCTACAATATAGCCTATATAGTGCTGACACTGGACGTTAAACCAACTCAACAAATACAACTACACAGGAGACTATTAGCTATAGAGAGCTATTTCAACAAGTGTTAAAACGTTGACTTTATCACGGATCCCAAACTATCTCGACATAATGTGCTCTTTACTATGGAGTCATCACGCTAACTCCCGATTGGTCCTTGAGGCGTAATGTATCTCTCTCTCTCTCTCTCTCTCTCTCTCTCTCTCTCTCTCTCTATCTATCTATCTATCTCTCTCTCTCTGTTCTACTCCCCTCACTCATCTCATACTTACTGAACGTGTTAAAAGCTCATAACACTCTTTCTCCCCGACCCACTCTCACTTTATAATATGCTACTGTGTTGTAAACCTCTTGGTCTATAAACAGCCTCACTAAGCTCTACAGCCTTGACAAACTTACAAATAGCGGCTACTCTTCTGACCATAGAGAGAGTCCATAATAAACACCGGATGTGCTGTAACGTTACCATGGCAACAGAGTACCACAATGCTCAGCCGGAAAAACAGTTAGCTGCCCCTGCGGAAGATCACCCCTTCCCCACATATCGAGAAATTTGAGGTTTAAGTGGCAATACGTGCAAAACCTGGTAGAAATCAGTTGAATGGAATTCAGTCACAGTATGTTTTGCATGATTTTTTTCTGCTGGTTTTCCTATAACAACCCTATACGAAATTTCTCTATAACCCGTTTGCTAAGTTTTACGTCTAAAGTTTCATGAAAATCTCTATACAGAAACTGAGGTACCAGATATGATTCAAACCGGAAATCTCCTAATCGTCTATTCAGTGCTATGTCTGACGCCCCTGTTGAAAATTGAAACCTGTCCACACAGACATGATGTAGCAAATAATTTTCACCAGAGATAGCTCTCTATCTCTTTCTCTCTCTCTCTCTCTCTCTCTCTCTCTCTCTCACACACACACACACACACA
>RQTK01000512.1:294143-304143 GCA_003991915.1 Elysia chlorotica
CTCTCTCTCCCCTCTCTCTCTCTCTCTCTCTCTCTCTCTTCTCTCTCTCTCTCTCTCTCTCTCTCTCTCGCCAAACATTAAATCGAACCCGGCTGCAAAACAGTCAGCGGGCTCGAATAAAATAATACTCACAGCACGAAACCTTTAAAAAAAAAGATAAAACATCTAAGAAAGCATAATGGTTCGAACGTGTATTTTAAATCAAAGCCATTGAAAACAAATATTTGAACATTAGTTCTAACATTTGGCTTAAGAGCTCTGTTGTTGTTTTTTTGCTTGTTTGTTTTGTTTTGTTGTTTTTTGTCTGCTGGACTTAGAAATCAGTTTTAACGTTAAGTGATTTTACACCGTGCAAAGTAGAAACTTCCAACCTTTGCCTTTAGTGCTGAACTTTATCGCACCATAATGGCCATAGTTGAGATTGGCTTAAATGGGGTTTTCCCGTTCGTGTTTACTTTCTAATAATGGGTGTTTTTGTTCTTTTTTTCTGGATAGTAAGTAGAGAGGGGAAAATATTAGGCGCTCGATATGTCTTAGTTGGACGTCTAAATTTACTTCCTCTTTGTAGACTACCTCAGTATATATTCCTTAAGGTTTTCAAAAATAGTAGAATTGTCGAAGTAGACAAGAATTTCTAGCACGACTCAATCTGATCTATAAAATGGCTATTTATTGAACATTTTTCTTTTTGCATATGTCCAAATCGGTAAAAACGTAATAGAAGTAAAATGATTATGTGCGCCTACTTCCCCTCTCCGCACAGCTGAATGATTGTATCGTGTAAAGAATTCTTCGTTCAGGCAGATTAGCTTTTAGAATGTTAAACAGTTTCTTATTTGTGGTGCTCATTATCAGTTATTCTCTTCTACAGAAATGATCTCCGTGTCGCTGATCACGCGTTTTAATGTTGATCTGGATTAATTCTCCTAGTGTTCCTCCTGTTGTTGAATCTGTTGTGATATACCTCGACTCAACCAAAATTTGATGTTGTTTTTGAGTTGGGTTAACGTCCAACATCAGCAATATATAGGCTATATTGTGGACGGATCCCAAGACTGGCGCCTGACAATTTTATGTGCTGCCACACACGAGACAGCGATAGGGCGGGGATACCATGATTCCTGTCTCAGCTGGTCACATTCTACTGACACCGGTCCAACCAGTAGGGACCGTAATCGCCAGGGCTCGAACCCCGACCTTTTGCGTCGAAAGCCGATGTTCTACCCCAGGGCCTCCCTCGACTCGCCCAAAATGTCATAGGGTTTGATTGAAAGAGATTGTCTCACCTATGTGTTCTATTGGATTTCCATTATCACAGAGACGTCTAACAAGTGTTTCCAGACATAAAAGCAATCTTAAGCAAACATCAATCTACCTTGTGCTGCATTTAGGCGCATAAGGTTCCATATAAAGCAGTATACGACCTCAGACAGTAGGGGGGATGGAGGGGGGTGTCAATCGACGCTCTTTCGTGTTTTTTTTTTACGACTATACAAACTCTCGGTGCAATTCTAGATTCTTGTGTTGTTTCGACATTTTCTTGGTTGAGACAATTATTGGCACATAATATGTATTAAACAGTTATTTTCATTAGAGTGGCGTAGCGAAAATGTGCCAGGTTACCAGATTGTGAAAAGAAAGCTAGAGGTGTAAATAAATGAAATGTGTTTTCTCTAGGATAGTAAACAACATGATAGACCGATCAAAACCACAGTGAGAATAATTAACACTGTCTCGTTAAAACGTGTGTATGAAATTGTACATCAGTGCGGTAAAATAAACTTGAGCACGAGAATTTAAGATAAAATAAGATTTGCTTTAATTTCAAAACAATTTGTTTGTTGTTTTTGCTGCGTTTGTATTGCTATTCCGAATACTGATTTTTAGGGAGGGAGGGGGTCGTTTCATATTTTGCATGTGTATATGTATATGTATTGGAAGATATGATTGTGTGTATCTCGATATTTATGAATTGATTGTGTGTGTATCGGGATATACATATGGACATATGTGTGTATCTGGACGATTTTCGAAAGATATGTGTGTATTTCGATGTGCATTCTTTATCTCAATGTTATCTTAGATATAAGTAAATCTTGATATGTGTGTATCTTAATGTTCATGTAACACTTATGTATCTGAATGCGTATGACTGTAACGCTTATGTATCTAGATGTCTCTGTAAATATTTGTTCATATAGGTGTGTATGTAAATATGTGTACATATAGATGTGTATATAAAGATAGTATGTGTATGTGTATGTGTATACCAAGGTGTATGTAAAGATAGCATGTCTGTTTGGATATGTATTGATGATCACATGCATGTCTTGGCCACGCCATTTATTTGTTCTTTGTCTTAAATTGAAGACAAAAAATTAAATCAATTTCCCTCAGATTTGATGCAAGATGGGTTGTATTGATCTGTCTGTCTGTCTCTCTTTCTCTCTCTCTCTCTCTCTCTCTCTCTCTCTCTCCCTCTCTCTGTCCCTTTGTCTTTCTCTCTGTCTCTCTCTCTCTCTCTCTCTCTCTCTGTCTCTCTCTCTCTCTCTCTCTCTCTGTTCTCCCATTGTCTTTCTCAGATGCTGAAGTCAATCCGTTATGAAAGGGATGGCTACAGAGCGCAAAGCTTTGATGATGCGCTTTGAAGTGCGTTGTTCTGGACGAAACAAAAGAACCGCAGAGAACTTGCCACACGCATAATTTACAACAGCGACGACGATATTAAATCTTAAAAAAAAAAAAAAAAGTTAAAAAGCGTCTTATATCCGTAGATGAAATCTTTCAAATAAAAAAGCACAAAAGTTCCTTATAGCAGTAGAATAAATCTTTCAAATAATAAAGTTTAAAAAATTCCGTATATCATTAGAGGAACTTTCTTAGGACTTATGAGACGTGACAAAAATGATAGAGCTTATCTTAGCTTTGGTGTCTCGCACTAGTAATGAAATTAAGAAAGCAGTCTTAAGTCTTAAGAGTCACACAGAGGTCTTAGTTGTAAAAAATCAACAAAGGCGACTCTTCCATGGAGATGGCAAGATCGTCGATAAGAAAATGAAATTCGAAATTAAAAACTTGAAAGCTTTGTATGTATTCATTAATGAGTTTAATTTTTAAGTCTGTACTTAAATCAGTTATCTCCAAGTATTATTCAGTCGTACTGTATTACCACTATTTAAAGCAATAAATATACGACCTTCAACACTATATACACCCATCTCTTCATCATCATCATCATCATCATCATCATCATCATCATCATCATCATCATCATCATCATCATCATCATCATCATCATCATCATCATCATCATCATCATCACCATCATCATCATCATCATCATCATCATCATCATCGTCATCATCAGTATCATCACCATCATCACAATCACATCATCAACATTAACAGCAACAGCAGCATCTACAAGTAAAAAAAAAATTCAAACCCTAACTAAACTTGAATTATTAACGAGAACCACGGAGAAAGCTTAAACTTCTAGAGTAGTGTAGTATATTGAAATCAGGCTGGCTGTTCAAATACGCCAGTACTTCAATAATGTCCTCTGCATAATAATTATTTTGTCTCAAATTATACTATAATTATTTCTGAAACTTGCACAGTATATCCTGTAGCTACTAACACCACGACCCGTTGAGCGCGATTCGAAAAAAAATGTATAATGAACCAAAGGTCACTAAAAAAACAACAACAACAACAACAACACGAACAACGTGAAACTGGAAACAAGAGCCTGGGGTGTTTGCAGAGAGACTAAAGACCAAAGTTTGGACAGGCCGAAATGTCACACCGTGACCAGCGGGCAGTGTCCAGTCTCCCAATCTGACCCAAAGATGACCAGTCCGGCACTAATGATGTCCACCAGGGCTTCAATCGCTGACATTCTGATGCCTGGACTGGAGATGATGAGCCCAGCTTGTCATTCAGATACTAACTATCCTGACACGCGCGCTTCTCGGGATGTTTCCTCTTTGTTTGTGACAAGCGGGTCCTGTTTCAGTGTCAGTTTACAGAGCTGAGACAGACTACCTGGGGTTCGATCTGATCTCTCTGTGGGAGGAGGTCTCTCTGTCTTTGTCTGTCTGTCTGTCTGTGTGTCTGTCTGTCTGTCTGTCTGTCTGTCTGTCTGTCTCTCTCTCTCTCTCTCTCTCTCTCTCTCTTTTATTGTTTCTTTGTCTCTGTCTCTGTCTCTGTCTCTCTCTGTGTTTCTCTCTCTCTTTCCCTCTCTCTCTCACTATTCTTCATTCTCACACTCACCCACCGGTCCTCACTTTTACTCTCAGTCCGTCACAAATACACCATCCCATTTCACCCATGTACCTATCTATATCATATCCTCTCTCTCTCTCTCTCTCTCTCTCTCTCTCTCTCTCTCTCTCTCTCTCTCCTACCCTCTCTCCCTGTCTCAGGTTACAATAATGAAAGCACCCTGCCCGACGATCTCCTTGTTAACCCCATCCACACGATTCCCCCTCCCCCAGTTTGACCCCAATCTCTGACCACCAGGCGTGTCCAATGTTCGCTGACCCCTACCCCTCTCTTTTTAATATAGGTTTTGCGATCCGGACGACAAAAAATCGATGACATAATGACGCCAATTAGGCATAGCGTTTTTCATCGAGTTGAGTTGAGTTGAGATAGTTTAACGTCGAAGGTCAGCATTATTTATGCTATATTGTGGACGGACCCCAAGATTTACGTCTGATGATTTTATGTTCTGCCACACACGAGACAGTGACAGGGCGGGGATACCATGACTCCTGTCTCAGCCGGTCACATTAGACTGACACCGACCCGACCAGGCGTTTTTGATCACCACTCAGCTCCGTCAGTCTACTAAAGCTTTGTTTGGTCACCTTTACAAATTCCCTTGCCCGCAGTCTTTGTTCTCACTATGAACTACGTTATCGCGAGGATTGGGTGGAGCAGTAGCCCTGGGATAGAACATCGGCGTCCGACCCAGGAGGTCCGTGGTTCGAGCCCTGTTGATGTCGCCCCCTGTTGGTTTGGTCGGTGTTAGTTTAATGCGACCGTCTGAAACAGAAGTCATGGTATCCCCACCCTGTCTCGTTTGTGGCAGCATATAAAATTGTCAATCGTCAGTCTTGGGCCCATCCACAATATAGCCTATAGTGGGACGCGGTGGTCCAGGGGTAGAACATCGGCTTCCGACGCAAAAGGTCCCGAGTTCGGATCCTGGCTGTTGCATTCCCTACTGCTTGGGTCGGTGTCAGTCTAATGTGACCAACTGAAACAGAAGTCATGGTATCCCTGCCCTGTCCCTATCTAGTGTGTGGCAGAACATAAAAGTGTCAGACGTCAGTCTTGGGACCCATCAACAATATAGCCTATATAGCCCTGATGTTGGACGCGAAACCAACTCAACTACATCGCAAGGCTTCTAATGCCTGGAGTGTGACGAAGTTCCTCACACCCGGTGATCAACACACGCCCTCTGCTCTGTCTGTTGTCCTGGCAAACTCGGCAAACCCGAGGCAAACCAGGACAAACCCTGGGCCAACCCCCAGGCTGTTTGTCGCGCGTGACGGCCTCACTGTGGTCAGGATATCTGGACGGTCTGCTCAAGAGCTTTGTCAATGTTAGCCAGACTTTGACTCACATTCAACCATATCCCCACCCTGTCTCGTGTGTGGCAGAACATAAAATTTTCAGACGTCAGTCTTCGAGCCCATCCACAATATAGCCTATATAGTCCTGATGTTGGACGTTAAACCAACTAAACTACATCGCAAGGCTCCCAATGATCGGAGTGTGACGAGATTTCTCACACTCGGTGATCAACATACACCCTCTGCTTTGTCTGTTGTCCCGGCAAACTCGGCAAACCCAAGGCAAACCAGGACAAACCTAGGGCCAACCCCCAGGGCTGTTTGTCGCTCGTGACGGCCTCACTGTGGTCAGGATATCTGGACGGTCCGCTCAAGAGCTTTGTCAATGTTAGCCAGACTTTGACTCACATTCATCCCCCCCCCCCCTCCCCGCCCTCAACCCTCTTTCCGCTACCTCTCGCACACTCCCATCTCCCGTCTGATCATCCTACCTCTCCGCCCATTTCTCATAGTTCATACTCCTAGGCCCCCTTTCTTTCAGAATACAAGAGAGATTCTCCATCTCTTTCTCTCTCTCTCTCTCTCTCTCTCTCTCTCTCTCTCTCTCTCTCTCTCTCTCTCACACTCTCTTTCTCTATCTCTCTTTCGGAACACAAAACAAATTTTCCGAAGAGTCGACAAACATCTCTTTCTCTCACTCTCTCCCTTCTCTCTCTCTCCATCTCTCTCTCTGTCTCTCTCTCTCTTTCTCTCTCTGTGTCTCTCTCTCTCTCTGTGGCTTAAGCGTATCCAAGGTTACTCCGAGTACCGTAAATGGCGT
This sequence comes from Elysia chlorotica, assembly GCA_003991915.1. NCBI lineage: Eukaryota > Metazoa > Mollusca > Gastropoda > Plakobranchidae > Elysia > Elysia chlorotica. Next base: position 300,552 of record RQTK01000512.1, read on the forward strand.
TAACACACACACATTCTCAAAGTTCGGACTAGATCTGTTGATCTTCCCTCTTACAGCTGTTGAGGACTCATCCACAATCTCTCCGGATACTCACGTTCTTTCCACCTGAAGATTGAGGAAATGTCGGTTTCACTTTAGTATCTCACGCTCAACGAACTGTGAAGTTGTGTTTTTATTTTTTTTTTTTTTTTTATTTGGGTGGGGCGGCTCGTTTGAGTTCATTGACAGCCAAAGCTTAGAAATATTATTCCGAAAATCGAGATCTAAAAATAAAACAGTGGACAAAGAAAGGATCCATTTTTGCCAATGAACCCTGGTGCAAACAGTTTATAAAGAATTATAAAAAAAGGAATGGCCGAAAAGCCGTTTCGGACAAGGATAATTACTCATGATATAGAAGTAGCTCTTGTAATTTGTTAAAGGTATTGATTGTTTAAAAATACACGAAGAAGTAGGTCGACTAGTTTTTACCCTGGATGGATGTAGTGCATGCAAGGTGTCCAAAAATAGAAGGCCAAATCATCGAATTAAAAGATTTGAAAAGATTTTGGCGCACCAAGGGCAAAAGTAATTTTATTTCCTTTAATTTTAAGCATACATATGACAGGCTGATGCTTAGAGACTATTTTGCAACCCACACTGCAAAGATGTAAACTTTCATATCTACGTGCGCTCTATTTTAGATTATTTTTTTTAATTCATAAATGATTGGATATTTGATATATAATATTGTTGCTAAATAATAGTTGCGCAGCGCGATGCGAAGATGTTAAAAATACAACGTACTTTGATTCTTGCTATATCTAAGTCTATATAGAAGAGAATAGATACCATGGAAATGTGGATGTATAGGAGAATGAACAGAATTTCTTGGAAAGATAAGGTGACAAATAAGGAGGTCTTGGATAAAGTTGGCATGCAGAAATCAAAACTGCTGCAATTAATCCAAAGAAGGAAACTGGCATACTATGGCCATATAAGAAGACACTGCAGCATCCAGAAAAGAGTTGTGGAAGGCAAGGTTGAAGGGAAGCGTGGTAGAGGAAGGAAGAGACAGTCGTGGCTTGCCAACATACAGGAGACATCCCAGTTACGACTGAGTGTAGCCTGTGAAGCAGCCTTGGACCGTGAAAGATGGCGCCGAATGACAGCCCACCTCGGAGATGGGACGGCACAGCGATAGATACTAGATAGATAGATTCTTGCTGCAAGTTTATTAATATTAATTTTGGCCACTTTGCCTTCTATTTTTGGACGCCTTGGTGTAGTGATAAGTGGACCGACACCTACCAGCAACATTATTGTCTACTTGGACAACTGAGTCTGTCATCTTGGAAAGAGAGCGTCAGGTTGCGTGGTTAAGTAAGATTTCGCACGGCGTATTTTTTTCTTTTGTTTTTGACATCACAAAATGTTACTGAAAAGAGGCTGTCTATATCATATTCGAAGTCAAAGTAGCCTATGTCTGTGTTATATTTATAGGACACGATATTTTCTGAAAAATTGCAGTAAAAATTCTTCACAAAAATAAGCCCTCTAGATTTCTTGAAATTTCCTCTACAGAAAAGGATGTGCCGTGTAAGATTCGAACCGCGGAATTAACTAATCGTCAACTAGGACCGCTAGTGACTGACTTTTGAAAGCCCTTGAGTTAGTAGGCCGACTACGACTTCTCAAATTCTTTCAGCTTTGAAACAATTATGCTTCCACTGAAACTACCTATAGAAATGGGTCGATTGAATTGAAAATATGGTGCCTTACTTTGTAAATTCCCGATTTTTAATTCCGGTTATAGTCAAATTAGCGAGTCTAAGTTTTAGATATGCCTGGTTGTTTTTTTTGTTTTTGTTTTCTTTTTTTTTTTGGAAGGGGGGGGGTAAAGTATAATTGCGTCTAAAATAAAATAAAAACAAGATTAAAATAATCGCTAATTAGTTGTACACATCCTCTATGTTTATCGCAAAATACACGCAGGCAGAAGCATCCGCCAGCTGAGATTTAAACAGTGGATCTACCTCTCATCAATCCGAAGTACTATTGCCCAAGCTATATGATGTCCTCTTTGCGCAAGGTCCTGCAACGGCGTAGCGTACCAAGTACACGATGACACTGTGACGATTTTGGGATTCAATCAATTCATCAATCCGAAGCACTATTCACTGAGCAATCTGACGCACTATTTCGGACCAAAGTATTTTCACCAATGGGCAGATACGAACAGGTCAGACTAGATTCACATGCCGACCTTGGGAAGTGACGTCAAGCATTAAATTGTCTCCACCATTGACTGTTCGAATCTCTTGAGTTGTATCAATGTGTCGTTCTCTTTGCTCTCTTGGCGCGGCTATAAACAGCGCAGCGGGAATCCCAACATTGGCGACAGGCAAGAGAGCTCTTCTAGCCGCAGGGGACACACTCGTTCTGGGAAAACATTGATCCCAATCCCAGCATGCACCGCTTGAAGACGGCGTTCCCAGCGCGCAATGTGTGAAACTTGTAGTGCGCGCGCTTTGCGATCTGAGTGGAAAATCCCGGAAGATGGGCGTGGCTTCACAGCTGGGTGGCTTTGGGAAGCAGAATGGTGTGTTTGTGGGCGGGATAGGCGTAAGGGATCAACTCAAAACTAGGGAATTGAGAAGAAAGTATCAAACAGGGTTTCTGCTTTGAGGAATTGAGGAGAAGGTATCAAACAGGGTTTCTGTTTTGATGGTCTTTTTCGCCTGAGGTGAGAGTCTGTGAATGGGCAATAAAGCCCAAATGTGGAGTGAGACGGTGCATAATGGTGTGTACAGTGCACAGATGGTGTGTACCTTGCAGTATTTCCCGCCAAACCACTTCTCACTTGTAAAATTAATGAAGCCATAGCGCACACCAATGGCCGTTAGCTGTCTGTTACATGAGCGTGACGTCACCGTCTCGTTCACGGTCAGTTAGGACAAAAGAGAACGAGATTTGAGTGCGTTGCTTAACGCCCAACGTTAGTTCTATAAGGCTTTTATTGTGGACGAGACCCAATACTGACATCTGGCAATTGTACGTAACAGACCGGGAAGATCTGGACTCCTGTCTCAACCGATCACATTATATTGACTCCGACCCAACCAATAGAGGACGAAATTGGACGGATACATTTTTGACCAATCGTGGGAGTCGAACCGCGTACTTCCCCGTCTAGAGAAAAACGCTCTACCACTAGATCCAGTTCGTATTCCTAGAGAGTGCTCGTTGAATGAAGTCCTGATGCAAAAAATTTTCTATGGGGAGCTTAGAAGACCAGAAATTCAAATACATGTATGACTTTGTAGGGCACTCTTGCCTCTCACATAAAGTCAGTTTAATTTGACCAGCTGATACAGGAGTCATGGTATACCCGCCCTGTCTCGTGTGTGGCAGCACATAAAATTGTCATACCTTAGTCTTGGGGTCCGTCCATATAATTATAGTTCTGACGTTGGACGTTAAACCAACTCAACTTAACAGCTCTCTCTTTTCTCTCTCTCTCTTCTCTCTCTCTCTCTCTCTCTCTCTCTCTCTCTCAACTCACCTATGGAGACGAATACATGTACATGTATTACATAATAGAGAGCGCTAC
>RQTK01000512.1:312393-330315 GCA_003991915.1 Elysia chlorotica
GGAGGGGGTGTGATGTGTATGTCCCTGGAGAGGGGGGGGGGGGGGGGGGGAGAGGGGGGGGGAAGAAATATGGGGGCTGTTGCGCTCACAACCAGGAAGTACCCGGTTCGAGCCTACGGAAATATAATTTGTCGGATTTTGCCCCTAATTGGTTGGATCGGTCTCAGTAAAGTGTGACCGGCTGAGAAAGAAGGGCTAATATACCTGAACTGTCTTTGTATGGCACCACTTAACATTATCAGACGTTAGTTTTGGTACCCGTCCACGTATAAGAGATCTATAAGAGATCTATGAGAAGGTGTGTCGTGAAAGAACCAACTGCACATTAAAATGAACAGATCCGTAGCAACATGGATGCTTATACTTAAAGGCATGCAATTTGATTCCTAGAACTTAGAAAGGAATTTATATACCTGATTATTCGATTAATTTTGTTTCAATTATAGGGAGAAATCTTTATAAATAGAAAGATGAATAGATAGATCGATAAATTGATAATGAAAAATAAGTTACCTGTCGCGACTTGAGAGTTTCGAGCTGCTGCTCTCATCAAGCGACTTGTTTCTTTGTGTTTGACAGTAGGAAACGTTTTCTGTGGGCGCAGTGAGAAAATACCTCCTTTCTTTGGTTTAGAGTTGGTCTCTTCATTAGTATCTGGTACTTTTCCTAAATATATATATATATATATATAGATTTACACACAAAAAAAATATATTTACACAAGATATAGACAGATTTACACAAAGAGGTGCAGACAGATTTACACAATGATATAGACAAATTAAACAATACGATATAGACAGATTAACACAAGATATTGAAAAATTTACATAAAGATATAGACAGATTAACTGATATATAGAATTACACAAAGATATAGACAGATTTACACAAAGATATAGACAGATTTACACAAAGATAATATAGACAGATTTACACAAGATATAGACAGATTTACATAAAGATATAGACAGATTAACAGATATATAGAATTACATAAAGATATAGACATATTTACACAAATATAAAGACAGATTTACAAAAAGATAATTATACTCAGATACACAGTGAACAGATTGAGCGAAAGATAATTTTATCGACAATCAGAGATAAAAGCCTGAATGCATTAGACACACACATGAAAGGCAAGGCACAACGTTGACACAGACAGAAAAATAATCACACAAACAGACAGACAGATAGTAAGAAAGGAAGATAGACAGATAGTAAAAAAGGAAGATAGACATACAGACACAGAGACAGACAAGCAGGGAGACTAACAGACAGACAGACATAGTGACAAACCGACAGACAAACAGTCAGACAGGCAGACAGACAGCTAGTTTCTACATCGAAAGCGAATTTAATCACGTTCTGTTTTTATAACGGCCCGTTTTCTAATTGCTTTGATGTTTTGATGAAGGCGTGAAATAGCATATCAGTTTCTAAAATTAGGACCATAAAATTTTGAACCAAGCCTTCTACCCCCGTGTTCTTTTGTTTGATTACCGTTTGGGGTGTGTTTTTCCATGTGTCTGTAGATGTGTATGTGTGTGTGTATGTCCGTGTATGTATGTGTTACCTTTCACACTTTATCTCTATGCTGAATTTTGTCATGCAAAATTTCTTGCTCTCTCTCTATCTCTCTTTCTTTCTCACTCTCTCTCTCTCTCTCTCTCTCTCTCTCTCTCTCTCTCTCTCTCTCTCTCTCTCTCTCTCTCACTATCTCAGTCTCTCTTTATCTCTCATTCTCTCTTTTCTTCTTTCTGTCTTGTCTCGTCTCTCACCTTGACTCGCGCCACTATTCTGCATGTATCTATAAATTGTGTTTCCTTGTTTTTCTTGTTCCAACCTTTAAAAATCAGTCTTGCTTCTCCTTCTTTCCTTTAGATTTGGGCCTTCCCCTTTATTTTTTCCACGTAACCTCATCTGTTTCTCTCTCCTTTTCTCTGTCTCTTCCTCTCCGTCTCTTCCTTCTGACCCATTCCTCTATATCTCTTACTCTCTATTTTTACTCTCTGTGTGTGTGTCTCTCTGTCTCTATCCTACTCTGTCCCTTAAACAACCCTCCACGACTTGAGAGGACGTAATTAAAAACTGTATAAACTTGTTCATAGTTCAAGTCAATCTTTACTACACATGTATAATTCATCTAGAGATATATAGTTTATTACCCAGTTCCTCGAATTATCTCCCTTCTATGTCTCTGACTCAATTTTCCTCACATATATCTTCATTAATTTCTCTGATTTATTCAATCTCAGAAACCGTAAGATAGAAAACATTACGTGTATAGATAATACAATTGTGATATTAGATCTAATTATTCGCAGTCAGGCCTTGCTATGATGGTCTCCCCCTGGCGGAAGGATAACAGGCACAGAGAGCTGGTGAGACATGAACCAATCGCTGGAATGGTTCTAGATCTAGAGTCAAGCAGCCAGTTGCAGGAGTATCTCTAGTATTCTAGCATTTTAGGATCTCTAAGTGCAACGTCCGGGTAGATGACGACTTGAAACGATATGAGAACAAGAAGGTTTGCGACTAGTTTTAAGCTACCGTGACATTTGTACTTACAGCCCAAAATCTAGATCTAGGGTCGTAAGTACAACTTTGTCGTAAGCTTAAGACTCGTCTTGATAGGCGAAAATGAAGTCTTACGACGTGTTGTAAGCTACCGTGACATTTGTACTTACAGCCCTTAATCTAGATCTAGGGTGGTACGTACAACGTTGTATTAAGCTTAGACCTTGTCTTATGATGCGCGAATAAGAAGGCTTACGACATGTTGTAAGCTACCGTGACATTGTACTTAAAGCCCTAAATCTAGATCTAGCGTCGGAAGTACAACTTTGTCGTAAGCTTAAGACTCGTCTTGATATGCGAATAAGAAGGCTTACGACGTGTTGTAAGCTGCGGCGGCGTTGTACTTACGAGTCCTAAATATCTAATTAGTATGCAGAGTCGTGCGCGGGTCCTAACTATAAAAAACCCGCATCCTTTGAGCCTGACGTGACAAGAGAGCCATTAGCAGATTAGTGGGAGGAGTCATACACGAGGACAACGCAGCCTGAAATTAGATTCTACGTTTCTATTTACAAAGAGAACGTGTATTTCTTCTCCCTACTTATTAGCTATTTAGATGCCACCTTCTAACGCCTTAATATTATTCCTTCTTGTAATTAGTACACCTAAGCGCACATCCACACTTTTGGGCGTACACACATTTCTGGTGCGCAAAGCTAGAAAGGGTGTAAGACAATGCAAGAGGTGTCCTTCCTTGCGTCATTTTCAAGGTCGTCACAGTCATAGCTATTATCACATTTCATGTATGATTCCTTTGCCTCCAAAACAGAAGCCATGCGATGAGTGGGTTCAAAGCGGAGACGAAGTAGAATGAAATCTGCACCATGAATCTAGGATAAAGTCTAAAGGCCTAAAGCACAGCGTTACGGTAGCTTACAGCTCGTCGTAAAAAAAATGCTCATAAGAAGGCTTGAAACAAGTCAATCGCTAGGTCTATCGTGAAAATCTGCTTACGGCTCCTTTATCCTCGACTTAGTAAGCTGATGAACTACCAGAAGCAGGAAAACCCATGCCAAAGGGACCTATTATGTCATCCGTTTTCGTCTTCTGGATCACATAGCCTGTATTATGGTTATGGTCTACGGGAAAATCCATGCTGAAGGTGCACACCCATTTTAGGTGCGTCCGATTAGCAATGGGAGAAGGCGTGACATTTCGGGAAATTTAATTTATGAGTTCATTTTTCAAGGTATTCACGGTCATGGCTAAATTATTTTTATGATAATTATAATAATTGTAGTGTAGTTGTTTCTTTGTCCAGCAAAAGACCGCTTTTAATGGCGGTCCAGATAAGCTTTATTTTAAACAATCAAATTTATGAGACAATGCTCACTGTTTGTAGAAGACTGGGCATGGCTTTTCATTTCATTATTTCTCTCGCTCGCTCGCTCTCTCTCTCCCTCTCTCTCTCTCTCTCTCTCTCTCTCTCTCTCTCCATATGCTCGAGACACCATGACCACTATTTACAAAAAGAAAGTAGATTTAGACCCTGTCTAAGGCATCGAAATGCATGGTAAGACGGACGTCTAAATATACACTGTCTTTGTACGTCATACCTCTTGCTAAGCCTTCTGCAAAAAAGCTCCAATATTTGGAGAAGGCGCGTTCACTTTCTCTCTCTCTCCATTGATCTATCTATCTATCTATCTATCTATCTATCTATCTATCTATCTATCTATCTATCTATCTATCTATCTATCTATCTATCTATCTATCTACTCATATCAATTAGATAATTATGTCATAGTTACAAATGTTACAGCGGATTCAACTGTAGAGCAAACCATATGCATGAGACACCATGGCCACTATTTACAAAAAGAAAGTAGATTTAGACCCTGTCTAAGGCATCGAAATGCATGGTAAGACGGACGTCTAAATATACACTGTCTTTGTACGTCATACCTCTTGCTAAGCCTTCTGCAAAAAAGCTCCAATATTTGGAGAAGGCGCGTTCACTTTCTCTCTCTCTCAATATATCTATCTATCTATCTATCTATCTATCTATCTATCTATCTATCTATCTATCTATCTATCTATCTATCTATCTATCTATCTATCTATCTATCTATCTATCTATCTATCTATCTATCTATCTATCTATCTCCTTCTCTCTCTCTCTCTCTCTCTCTCTCTCTCTCTCTCTCTCTCTCTCTCTCTCTCTCTCTCTCTCTGCCTTTCTCCAAATCCTTCCAAGCAGACACAGACAACTCCGCCCCTTATGCATACGGAATGAATGGCCGGCGGCGTTACCTGCCCTTTAGCCCCTCACAGATTAGACCTACATCAGCACACTGGGTTGTGACTCGAGTGTACCGCCTGATTCTAGTGTTTCCGTGTTGGGGAGGTCGAGCCCACAAAGCCCATCTGCATACTGAGTTATTCCAGACACGTATTGCGGTCTCCGTCTCCGCGATTTATTGAGCTGTTATGGCATAGAGTCTGAAGGAAAGGGTTTAAACATTTATAACACAACTTTAGAGAATATTGAGTATGGTTTAATAAGCAGAATGTTATTGCATCTGCAGCTTATAACGTGTGGAAATTATGGCCAATCTTGTAGCAAAAAAACATCTTGGGTAAGGAGCTATTACAACATAGCTTGAGAGAGCCAATTTAAAACTGAATATGAACCTCTACCCCAGTGAATATTAAGTATAGTTTAATAAGAAAACGATTTTACCTAGAGCTTATATAGCCATTCTTGAGAGGATTGTTATGCATGGGTAGGAGGCTGTTACTCCATAGATATAGAGCCCTGGGGAGCAAATTTCAAACTGATAGTTCTACTCCAATAAATATTATGTATTGTTTAATAAGCAAAAATTGTTACCTCCACCTTAATATAAAATGAAAATCCTGGCCACAAATTTATGAGTAGGAGGCTATTACACCATAGAGATAGCACCCGATCGAGCAAAATTTAAACTGGTAGAACTACTCCAATAAACATTATGTATAGATTAATAAGCAACATTTTTTACTTCCAGCTTAATATAAATTGAAAATTCTGGCCATTCTTAAGAGGAACGTTATGGGTAGGAGCACCATAGAGATAGAGCCCGAGGGAGCAAATTTAAAACTGAAAATTCTGCTCCAGTGAATATTATGGTGGTGGTGGTGGTGATGGTGTAAAAAGTGCAAATTTTTGCCACAACATTTCGTCTCCGCAACTTTTGCAAAAATCTTAGGCAGTAGCTGTACAAGATTGTTTTATGACGTTAACGAATGTGAATATGGTTGCATCAGAGCATAAATTTGACGGTTTTAGCCTCAGCATAATTATATAATACTGTTTTAAAAATTAAACAGCTTTGCCACAACGTTCTCTCTCTCTCTGTCTCTGTCTCTCTCTCTCTCTCTCTCGCAACTTTTGCAAAAATCTTAGGCAGTAGCTGTATAAGATTGTTTGATTGCGTTAACGAATGTGAATATGGTTGCATCAGAACAGAAATTTGACGGTTTTAGCCTCAGCATAATTATATAATACTGTTTTAAAAATTAAACAGCTTTGCCACAACGTTTAATAATTATCAATACCACGTGCGACAGTTACCTAGAGACAAATCTTTTTATGTCATTATCCATCCTTTCACGACTGCCGTTTTCTCTCTGTAGGTTTAAGGCACAATTTTATACTGGCTACAATACGATTTAGAGTTATCCGAATACATAAACTGTATATGTACTCTCTCTCTCTCTCTCTCACTTCCCTTTCCACCCGTGGATCTTAAAAGCTGCGAGATAATGCGCATAGTTTATGACCAGTTGTTGTTTCTCTGGGATTATCACAGATTCGCATCTCATCCTGACCCGTGGTCACCAGTTTTAAGTTTGATTTTTGTTGTTGTTACTGCGTAATGTACGTACTCTTGATCTGGAGGCAAATTGGCACAAGTGGCAGAGTTTGGTTACCCGATTGGGAGTTTGCCTGTTCAAAACCCAGTATAGATCAAAATTATTTTTCTTAGTTTGTCTCTTACTACTCGAGTCTAAACTATATAACATGTTCGGCTAAGAGTAACCCCGCCTTGCCTCTGGTTGACAGCACGTAAAATTGTCAGACATAAGTATAGGGATCCGTCCACAATGTAGCGTTCCTGTTGCCGTTGGAGGTTAAGAGACTTACTAAACTCAACTACCATTGAGCCAACTCGTTTCCTTCATGGCTCTCATGAGGCCGTTGTTGGTTTTAACGCCCAACAGCAGCACTATATATGCTATAGAGAGAGGGAGAGAATGTTGTTGTTGTTGTTGTCGTCGTTGTTGTTGTTGAGTTAGTTTGACGTCCAACATCAGCACTATATAGGATATATTGGACCCAAGACTGACGTCTGACAATTTTATGTGCTGCCACACACGAGACAGGGCGGGGATACCATGACTCCTGTCTCAACCGGTCACATTAAACCGACACCAACCCAACCAGTAGGGAGCGAAATCGCCAGGGCTCGAACCCGGACCTTTTGCGTCGAAAGCCGATGTTCTACCCCAGGACCACCGTCCCCCGCCTCCCCCCTCCTCCCAGGGCACCTTTAAGTGCTGTGTTTGTCCCCCCGTGACCACCGCCCCCCCCCCCCCCCCGTAAAATTGTCATGAGGCAGTGAGCATGCGTGGAGACAGGGCTTTCATGCATTGTCGTTAAAAATCTGTCTACCAAGACTTTGTCAGTCTGGGGTCCGTCTCTCCGAATGAGCACTTTGAGCTCAGATTTCGCTCACGTTCACACTGGGATTAGGTGCTGAGTTGTTGAGTTGTGTATGGGAGGAGGGGGGTTAGGGGGAAGGTAGTGAGACGGAGGGAAGGGGGATTTGCAGCTTGTAGTGAGTGCACGGGAATGGGGATAAGATAGTAATGGAGACACATGGAACATGTGAAAAAAAAATCAGATTATTTCGCCAAGGCTGAAAAAAAAAACAACTGGATGGAGAATGGACGGGGAAGAAAGATGTGTGGAATATTAAATAGGCATAGTGTATGAGTGAGACTTGTAACATGCTGGGGTGTTCAAACGGGCACTCCATAAGCATACCGGCAGACAGACAGACGGACAGAAAGACAGGCACACAGATATTTGAAGAAATATAAATATATAGACAGACAGATAGATAAATAGATAGATAGAGAGACATACAGACAGACAGACAAGACAGACATACAGACAGACAGACAGACAGACAGACAGACAGACAGACAGACAGACAGGCACACAAACAGACAGACAGACAGACAGACAGACATAGAAGGGCTAGACAGGAAGACCTACACAATTACAGAGAGAGAAACAAATACATGCTTCAATACATCATTACATAGACAGACAATTTGTATGTCTGTGTATGTGTGTGTATGTGTATGTTTGTGTGTGTGTGCATCTATGAAGTTAAGAAGTCAGATAGGGGCGTGGACCATCTGCTTTTTATCCAAGCACGTTTACCAATGACGGAACGAACAGGCCAGGGACATGTTTGATGGAGTGGAGAGTATATTTGTTTGTTATTATCCAACGCTGCAAGAGTGTCTCTCAACTGAATTTTCATAAACATTGGCCCCGATACAGGATACTATGTTTGTTAACTAGTAACTTATCAAGTAACCATATATCTTTCTTTGTCTCGTTGGCTGTCTCTCCTTTCATTTCTTCATATCTCTCTTTTTTCTTTACCTGTCTCTTTTTATCGTTATTTGAAAAAATATTTATTATAGATCCATCTATCGATTGTATCTATCTATCTATCAATCAATCGATCAATCAATCAATCTATCTATCTATCTATCTATTTATCTATCTATCTATCTATCTATCTATCTATCTATCTATCTATCTATCTATCTCCTTCTCCATCCTATTGTTTGTAGCCCTAGGGCGGGGCGCAAGAGTGGCATATCCAGAGGCTGTAGACTTCCATCACAAGATCTATCTATCTATCTATCTATCTATCTATCTATCAATCTATCTATCTATCTATCTATCTATCTATCTATCTATCTATCTATCTATCTATCTATCTATCTATCTATCTATCTATCTATCTATCTATCTATCTATCTATCTATAATTACAATTTAGTTATTTATCTATGTATCTGTGTATTTATCTGTCTATACTATATAATCCATCCCTCACACTTTCACACATTCCCATGATACATAATCTCAGCTATCCTTCTTCTCATCGTTCTTACTTTATATAAATTTGTCAATCCTTATTGTATTTAACACTTTTAGCAAGTTTCAACCTTTCTTTTTTACATTTTAAGTTAAAGAAGATTTAAGACTATGGTTAGTTTAACCCACACAGCTCCTTCTCCTCTCGATCTAGATTTTCAATCACTGTCAATCTATGATTAGAGAAGTGTGTACATGGAATGTGAAATTGACTTTTTTTAATGCGGGTAAAATTGCTGTTATGTGTGACCGTATTCATGAGGGAAAGAAGCCGCAAAACGTATGCCGTCTGACCGCTTAAAAAGGCTTGCACAAGCCATTATTATCAAAACTGATTTATGTCCCTTGGAGTCTGCAGCAGACGAGGGAATATGGCGGGTGGCAGGAAACGGTCGCTCAAAAAGCAAGCTCGGGAAGGTACAGTTTTGATCGATTTATGCGGGAAAACCCATTTCCAGAAGCCGCGCTGCACTGCACCACTCATGAATGCAACGCGCACCAAACGCAGCATCGACGTCACCGGCGGCCATGTTGGAAATTAGAAAGCCATCTTGACAGTGCGCAATCGTCTGCTGTAATGGCTGATTACGGATTCTTTGGCCGCGAGATTTCTCGAGGGAGCGGGCGCAGCTGTGGGGACTCGCGGGCCAATATGGGACCATAAGTTTGAATGGGCGGGAAAGCTTTCTGTTTCTTTCTTTCTGTCTGTCTCTCTGCCTCAGGATCTCTATAGATCTACAAACAAACTATATCCATTTAATTATCGGATTTTATTGTGATTCATCGTAGGCTTTTAAGATTTATTTTTAATGCTCTGGTTTTTAATTTTAAAAACCATATTAAAAGCTATAGCTATATTGGATGAAATAAATCCACGCATATAATTCTCAAACTTTTTAGCTGTGCAGAAAAAAAATGATATTATTTTACAAATAGGTTATATGGGCAAAAATCATTATAGAAGTTTTATAATCATGTATGGCATTGTATTTTGTGTTTTCTTTGTTATTCCTTTTATGAAAGAATAATGTATGTGCTTCTTATAATTAAATCTGTCGGGTTTCTTTTAAATCCATTTTAATCCCATGATTTATAAAAGAAAGCAAATAACGTGCTTAAGGCGTTTGTCTAAGCAGTTGGATCTAGGCAGGAAACCCTGGGCATTATGGGCTCGTTTTAACAAGCTGTGGGAATTTAGTTTTAACAGCGGTGCATGATTCTAGTTCAATTTTGGGGAATATCTAAAAACACAAACTTAGGATTCCCATTATGATTACCACAAAGTTTCCCTCCCAAAAAATGATTTCCGCAATGGCCCCTACTACACTGTTGTCTTTACAAAGAGTCCAACACGTATACAATTTAAAAGTATATTCAACTATATCTTCAAGGACCTCCAGTAGACCCTCCATAACCCCTTCCACCTCAAAGAGGGACGATTGGATCCCGCATAAGGCCAGAAAGATCTCAAAGGTGGATCGCCATAAGAATCTGTCGAGAGTTCACACTATGAGGCACACGAGGATTGCTACAAAGACCACTATAAGCAGCCCCATGCAACAAACGGTTACTGTTCTGGAGTGAAGGCCGGAGGTCCGCGGTTCAAATCCAAGTAGATTTTCCCTCGGTCTTGTCATAGGGATTGAGAAATTTAGGCGACGAAAATTCAACCATGACTGGCTGAGCAGGTAGAGCTATCGCAGTGGGGGTTGTATGGTGTCAGGTTTAGAGGTACAGTGAGTTTAGGCTTTTAGTTGTTTGTGGCTATATTCCTCATCTCTCCTTCATTGGGAGGTGTAGTTACGCTGCATAGACTGTCCATTGAAAGTGGACACAGGATACTTCGGGATATCAAAATAAAAATTCATGGAATCTAAAGGATTATGATGACTCAGCCAGTGGGTAGAGCATTGAACAAAACAGGGGAAGGTAAAGTTTGAATCTTCAGATTGTGTCCCAAATTTGGCTCGACAAAAAAACCCACCATCTCCGCATTGTGTTCTTAAAAATACTGAGGGGACTTAAAAATCATGATACGTGTATAAGATTACCTTTTTACCCCAGCTTTGACACCAGCATTTTATTATTTAATCAGTAACCATTCACACCACCAAAAGAAGTTAGAACCATAGAGAGACCAAGTCGTTGGACCAGCAAAACCACACTGCTATGGACATTGTGTTTGATCTGGAATTAATTTAGTGTTCTCATTTCTACCCTTTAACATTATGAGTATAAAATTGTTTAAGATTTCCAAAGTCCACCTTATAACCTATGACAATGAGTGATTTTTCTCCATTCTTCCTAAGCTATGACCATTCACACCTGCGACAGAACCAAGGTGAGTCTTTTTATGGTACTAAGTACAAAGAGGGGGTAAATTTAGACGTCCGACTTTGGTATCATAATACATAGTACGTCGGCTGTCTTAACTTAATTCTTTGTTGTAGATAGTACTCTATGTCGTTGAATTAACAATATGCACCGCTAAGGACTTGTGTTTGATCTGGAACTATTGAAGTTTTCAGAATCCCACCCTTTAATCTATGAATATCAACATCAAAGTTATGACCAAATTGAAACCAGGTCGTAGGACCAACAATACGACACGGCTCTGGACTTGTGTTTGATCTTACACTGTTTAAGTTTTCTCCATTTCAACCTCCAACCTATTAACACCCACACCAACGTTATGACCAAGTTAAATCCATGTCGCTGGAACAACACCACCACACAGACCAGCACTAATGTCTTATGTTTGTTTTTAGAACGATTGAAGTTTTCTGAATTCCACCCTCAAACCCAAAGACGCCTACAGCAAAAGTTATGGCCAAGTTGAAACCAGTTCGTACATATATCCGACAATGCCAAACAGGCCAGGACGTGTGTTTGATCTGGGACTGTTGGAGTTGCCCCGCTTTGTTTAGAGAAGTCTCAGAGTTGATGAGAAACCGAGGCTGAATTATTAAGTCCCATCGATCCCTCGGTATCTCTCGGCATCTCTCCGCATCTCTCCGCATCTCTCCGCATCTCTCCGCATCTCTCCGCATCTCTCCGCATCTCTCCGCATCTCTCCGCATCTCTCCGCATCTCTCCGCATCTCTTCGCATCTCTCTGCATCTCTCTGCATCTCTCTGCATCTCTCCGCATCTCTTCGCATCTCTTCGCATCATTCCGCGGCCTGCTGTTTGTTTTTCCGCTATCCCCCTAAGCTGGTTGATTATGACAGTACAAACCTGGGGCCGTATTCATGAGCGGTTGAAAACTAGGCCTGAAAAACTGACGTAGCTAGTACTAAATTTATTTCGTACACTAAGCTACGCCTAAAAAATGTAGACGCCATTTTGAAAATAAATGAAAGTTCCTTTACCTATCGTCTTCGTTTTCGCTCTGGCCGCCAGTATCGCAAGGTCTCTGGGGGACTGGTGAGCAGGGTAGGTCCACGCACAGGTTTTGTTGTTGTTGTTTTTTTTTTACCCATTTTTGGCATGATACCTTTGGGTTTCCGTGGAGGTTTAATTCCAAGGTGCGAACAAAGAGTGTGCACTATGAAACAAAGAGTGCGCACCTTGAAACAAAAAAATGCACACCCTGGAACAAAGAGTTCGCACCTTGGAACAAAAAGTGCGCACCTTGGAACAAAGAGTCGCACCTTAGAACAAAGAGTGCGCACCATGGAACAAATAGTTCGCACCTTGAAACAAAGAGTTCGCACCTTGGAACAAAGAGTGTGCACCTTGGAACAAAGAGTGCGCACCTTTTTGTTCTAAGGCGTGAACTCTTTGTTCCAAGGTGTACACTCTTTGTTCCAAGGTGCGCACTCTTTGTTCCAAGGTGCACACTCTTTGTTTCATAGTGCACACTCTTTGTTCCAATGTGTACACTCTTTGTTCTAAGGTGCGAACTCTTTGTTCCAAGGTGCACACTCTTTGTTCCAAGGTGCGCACTCTTTGTTCCAAGGTGCACACTCTTTGTTCCAAGGTGCGCACTCTTTGTTCTAAGGTGCGCACTCTTTGTTCCAAGGTGCGCACTCTTTGTTCCAAGGTGCGCACTCTTTGTTCCTCTCTCTCTTGCTGTGTGTGTTTCAAACTTCCCTTTTTATCCATTATTCGCAATTCTTCCTTGATCTTTGCAATTTTCTAAATAGTTTGTCTTTCCCTGCCTCAATACATACCCACCCTCATAGCTATACAAGTTATTATTGATTTCCATATCTGTCTGCCTATATTATTCTGTGTCCTTTTGTTGTTTCTTTTTTTTTAATTTAACCGTTATTAATTTAACGTCCTCTGCCCCTCTTCCATATTCTTCTTTTCTATCTTTCAATAGAACCAGATCCTTCCTTTGTTGCCTTCTTCCTTGTTCCTCCCAACACTTTCCATCTATCCTCCACCCCCAGCTGTTCCTTCACAATCAGAGTCCATTTCCTATTCCCATGAGGCCACAGTTCTCATTCACCTTTCGCCTGGCTCTCCAATTCGCCCCCCCCCCCCTTTCCTGTCCTTTTTATTCACCTTCCACCCAGCATCTCCCCCTCATTCCTTCCCTCCATAGGCCACAATATCAACGTTTTTAATTTCTGCCTTCACCCGAATCCCTCCTTTCTCTGATTCACCAAACTTAACTTTTTTTTAATGTCTCTGCTCATAGAGACTTTATATTGTGGAACTAGCGTGATTAAGTTCCAGACCATATATCGAAGTCTGAACGGAAACCCTGTAGTCACTGGGTCGGAAAATCACGCAATCTTTCCTATAAATCCATAGGCTTACCTTTACTTATTAAGTCAGCTGTAAAATTCCTTTTTTCGCCCATCAGTAGACGCTAGAGAAAACTGTATGAAGCAGACTAGTTGTTTTTTTCTTCACTCAGTTACTAAGATAAATCCACCAGAGAATGAATCAACAAATAATTATGTCCATTACCCACTGTGGCGAAGTGGAGCATGTGGTAGAGCGCTGGTATCTCAAACGGAGAGTCTCTGGTTCGAATCCCAAGATTGGCCAATTCCAATTTCGTGCCTTACTGGTTGGGTCGGTGTCAGTATAATGTGATGGCCGGCTGAGACAGTAGCAATGATATCCACGCACTGTACAGCACTTTAAAATGTTCGACATTAGTCTTGGGACTCATCCACCATATAATGCTGACGTTGGACGCTAAGCAACAAACAAACCATTGCCTACAAAAAACACATTTAAGACTGTGCATCACTTCCCTTGCTGCTTTGATTGTAATCAGCATCTTTTGAACGCTGATGGTCTGAGTTATTTGTTTATTATGGTTTGTCAGAGCAGGGAACAAGAAAAACAGCATTCTATATCATGGAAAAATGGCGGTGGTATAAAAATTTATTGAATCATACAATGAAGGCTTTAATGCGATCGTTTTATTAGTTTTTGCAATGCTGAGGAAGTATAAACATTGTTCAACAAAAATCATTACTCGACTTTACCAACAGGACCGGTCGTTCAAGTTGTCAGGATTTAGTAGTTATGTTACTTGTTTTGCCTAGATACCGGCCCAAATGAAAAGAGCTCAAACAAGGGTGAATGATTTGAGCTGTGAGTCCTACTAGCATAAAAGTGGTGACAAAAACATGTGGCTTAGTTCTAAGAAAGGGTGAATGATTTAAAGCTGTGAGTACTACTAGCATAAATTAATGTCGATGACAAAAACGTGTGGCTTAATTTAAGGGAAAAAAGGAATAAGCAATTAATACTTTAAATATTTTTGTTAAATATCACGTTTTTCGATACATTTTCCGTTTGCTGATGTTATTTTTTGTTTGATTTTTGTACAGTTGAGTTTTTCGATTTGTTTTTTGTTTTTGTTTTGTTTTGCTGATTCCTTTTTTGTTTTTGGTTCTGATTTTTGTGTTCTTGTTCTTTTGTTTGTTGTTGTTTTTTGTTTTCTGTTTGTTTCAAAAAGATATTTAATTATATACATTGATTTTGTTACTAACACCCCAATGAGCTTTTAAAACAAATTAAATAAAACAAACTAACATACTTTAAAAAAGAGTAAAAAATATAATAGATAGAAAGAAAGTGCTTAATGGCGAAAAGGAAAAAAAAAGTTCGAACCAGAGAGAGAAAGAGTTTGTGAAGTCTGTGAAGGAGAGAGTATTCTGTGAGAGGGAGGGGAGGGGGTGTTGTTAATCGGTGAGTAGTGGGTGGGAGGAAGACCAGGGAGGAAGTCCACCTAATAGAC
This sequence comes from Elysia chlorotica, assembly GCA_003991915.1. Taxonomy (NCBI): domain Eukaryota; kingdom Metazoa; phylum Mollusca; class Gastropoda; family Plakobranchidae; genus Elysia; species Elysia chlorotica. Next base: position 327,361 of record RQTK01000512.1, read on the forward strand.
CTGTAATACCATCCGGAAAGAGTAAACATGGCGAGCGGGGAACCCCGGAACTGCTTTCAGATTGGTTTGGAGTTAGAGAGGTCAGGAAATAAAAAAAAAGAGGGGAAAGGGGGGAAAGAAGAAAAAGAAGAAGAAACAGAAGAAGAAGAAATAATTAACCTGGTGGTGGAACGAATGCGTTTTAACAGCTTTTTAAAACTCGCTTCTGAATATACCTCTTTTAGTTATTTTATACACGTATAAAACCATTCCATGTTTTCGCTACAGCTCCCCATACTTTTAGTGCTTTTCTTTTTTTTTTTACATCAAGTATTTTATCCCCGCTCGAAACAATTATGTTGTTGTTTTTTGTCTTTTTCAAGAGTGTCATAATATTGCATGCTTAGAGGAAACAAGTTTTTACAATTCAAAGAAAAAAAAGACAGTATATAATAAACAAGAACCAGAACAACAATAACAACACCAACAACAACAACAACAACAACAACAACAACAACAACAACAACAACAACAACAACAGAAACAACAATCAAAAGGGAGATTGATTATTTATCAAAGGATCTACAAATCCCACCCTGAACCTAAAACCTAATTCAATGGGTGCATATAATTTGAATATTAAAGAGCACTATTGCTGTATTGTTTTTTTTGTAGAAAAGAAGCTATCCCGTATTGTAATTGAACATTCCTAAGGTCCCCAAAATTTAATAGTGTCCTAAGCAGCGATTTTAAATTCTTTATTATTGGGTTCACTATTGTCTGTAATGTTTACCAAACATGAGCATAAAAAACAACAACAACAACAACAACAATAAACTATGCCGTAATAAGGGTTCCCTAAATTTAATAGGGTCCTCGGCAGCGATTTTAAATTCCTTTTTATTGGGTTCAATAATGTCAGCAATGTGTACCAAGCATGAGCATAACATAGAGAGGAAGTGTATGTGTGTGTGTGTGGGTGGGTGGGGGGAGGTATGAATCAAGATGGAACTAATTGTTTCTGTCTAAGAGATGAGAAGGTGGGCGTGTGTATTTGCATATCATGTCGCGGGAGGGGGACGGGGGATGAGGAGGAGGTGGAGAAGGAGGTGTGTTGGCGACTCTTGATGAGAAATGAAATGAAAACATTCCGGTGGTTGTCTCACCTTGTCTGATCCCGGAGGGCACAGAGATCTGGCGGGGAGGATGATAGTCTGTTCTGTGTGCTGGATAGGGTCTCAAAACAATGTGGAGGTGGAAGGAGGGAGATGGTTTGGGGGAGAGAGGAAGTGAGAGAGAGGGGGAGATATGGGAGGGAGAGAGAGAGATAGAGAGGGAGAGAGAATGGGAGAATAAGAAACAGACCAGCACTGCGCAGTGATTTTACCCCTGACAACAATAACAATTTCATAATCCTCATACAATTATAAAGAGAGGAATACGCACAACTTAGCAACTGAGGGACACAATAAATCAAACACAGCTAGAGTTAGAAAAATACATGTAAACGTTTCGCCTTTAATGGCTTCATCAGATCAATGAAAACAGAAGTATTTTCTAACTCTACTTGTGTTTGATTTATTGTATCACAACACGATATGTAAAAACGCCTCTCTTAGTTTATCTTCTAGGTCTCAAGAAAAGTCACATTCGGCAATAGGACACCATAGCGGGATTCTCGTTAATTGGGCGATCTCAATATTTGTAATGAAACGATCCAACGAGCATGGAAAAGGCGCTGCTGAAAGACCGGGGCTCGAACCTCCTGCGTTGGAAGCCGATGCTATAACACCAGCCCTACCGCATCTGTATCCACCATACTATGCGACACAGGAAAGAGGCATTGAATCCAGCAGAACCAAAACAAAAATAAGTAATCTTATTTGTCATGAGATATGAGTGTGAATCGGGGTGTGGACTAAAGTTAAACCAAATTAAATATCGTATTCAGACACACTGGCAGAGACCTAATACATGACAAATCTATAAACTTGCAACCCACACTGCAGGCTCTACGATCCGCATGACGATCAAGAATTACGTGACCATGCCCGTTATAATATTTTTTTTATTGTTTTGTTATAAGGGAGGCGCTTTTTGGTATATATGCAGACCAATAATTGTTAAAGTCTACAAAAAAAAACAACAAAAAACAAAACAAAAAACAACAAAAAAACAAACAAACAAGAACGGTAACAACAAAATGCTCGCTCTACACTCAGAAACCTCGCCAGTTTCCTTCTCTTGGGTCTCCGTTTTCCCTACAGAACTTGTTAACGCAATATCTTTAATATGGCTGTGTTATTGCGTGACAGGAGACCAGACCAACCCTTAAACACTCTAGTCTTGACTGAATGTACGTATGTCTGGGTACCTTCGGTAGATCTAATAGGTAGAACCTCAGACTATTCCAGAATATTCTGTGACAGGCACCGCTTACAATGCAATAGGAAGAAATGTCCCGGTCGGTGCCAGCCCGCCCAGTTATGAGATTAAAACTTACTGGATGGAATAGATTGACTTATATATGACTCAATTCACCGTCACAAAGTAACGTAAGATATAACAAGATTAAACCAGTAGAGCAGTATGTCTCTCGCCTCGGAAAATCCCTGAAGTGAAAGTGAAAGTAAAAGGAAAAGTGAAAGTAACTCTTCGATATTGTGTGTTTCAGAATTTAGGTTCCGATGCTCCGAGCTATACATTCCTAACCAGAATGGATTCAGATTACTTTTAATTTAAGACTCACACGCAACTAGGATTTCCATTTTTTTTACATATTTCCTTTTTCCCTCTCCCACTTCTCTCTCTCTCTCTCTCTCTCTCTCTCTCTCTATCTATCTATCTATCTATCTATCTATCTATCTATTTATCTATCTATCTGACTATCTATCTATCTATCTATCTATCTATCTATCTATCCATTCATCTATCTATCTATCTATCTATCTATCTATCTATCTATCTATCTATCTA
>RQTK01000513.1:0-69917 GCA_003991915.1 Elysia chlorotica
TAATTAAACAAGTAGAATGATTTACAATCCTTTTGTGGCTTGCACTTTATGTTAGCAGAATAAAAAATAACTGTAATGGAGCATAAATCTTAGATAGATGATCCAAATAACTGGTAAAAGTGTTTTTATGGTAAGGTTGATACACATAGTTGTAAAATTGCACAATTCACGCTGCTTGTTTCGTGGACTAGACTAGTTAGAAACAGTCTTCAGTTTAAGTGCTACTTTCCCCTATCTGCTGAATATTTCTTTTCTAACTGGCAAAGTTCCGTCATTGGATCTAGTATGATGCTTTCTCAGACAAGTGCATATAATATTATGATCTGAAATTTTGGTGGAAAGTTTACGATCTTAGTCTTGCAAGAAGGAAGTTTTTCTACCTTTTCACAAGGATTATTACGAAGCTGCGTATTTTGATACATTCTTAATTGATTGTGGGTTATGAGATTTGTTGACATTAAGTTCCCTGAATAACGGAACCCAAAACTACGTTAGCACAAGACTGATTGGATAGTGTCCACTTGGGCGAGATTTATTAATAAATAAAGGTGCATGGGTCACAACCCGTCTTGCACACATCCACAATATAGCCTATATGGTGCTGATGTTGGACTTTAAACCAACTCAACAACTCAAAATTAGTTAACCTGAAATATGTGTACATAAAACCCCCCGCTTCCCTTCTTTATCAAGCTCATTATACAAGTACATGTATTGCATAGCATATTCCCTCACCTTATTTAAATTTTACTATATTTTTAAGCATGTTATTCGAAATCTTGTGAAACTATAGATTCAATGCGTTACCTCCCCAACCGGATGTTGGTCCTAAAAGGTCATGTACTATGCCGTGTATGATACTGATATATGTATATTGTATATTGTATTTAGTTGTTTACCTTTATGTTAGTGCGGAAAGAGAATACAATGTTTCAGGTTTCCTCAGTCGTTGTATATAATCACTCAGCCCCATTTCACAAGTTAAATACTGCTGCTTTGGAAATTATCTGGCTATAGATGTTTATTGTTATCGGGACAATATTTTAAAGTGTAATATATGTACATGGACTTTTTTTCATGGATTTAGTACTATGTAATTAATAAGCATATTTCATAGATTTGATACTATGTAATTAATGAGTATATTTTAATCCTTGGTCTGCCCAATGATTTCTTTGGATAGTTTTAGTTTTAAAAAGTTTCAATTAAGAAAGTGAGCGAACAAATTTAGATATTTACGGCGTTAAAAGATTAATGAAAGCAAAAGATTATTTAGTTATAAATCTAACAAGATGATTTACAGTCATTTTTTATGGGCACATTATGTTAGCCGATTACAGAGTAATTGTAATCGAGTAAAAATCTTGCACAGATGAGCTCTGTATCGAGCTCATTTATACAAGTACATGTATTTCATAGGGTGTCTTTCTGTAGTGTTTAGGACAATTGAGGAGGATCGATATTCGCTGTTCATGCATTGCCCCGTATAGAATGCCTTAGCAAACTCAGGGGATAATACACGAAAACAAAAAGAACAACTGTACAGACTATTATGTAAGCAGATTCCTTCCATACCTGCATCCAATTCTAGAAAATCTCACTGTAACATTAACCCCCTCCTTTTGTTTTGTTTCAGATTTACCAGCTTACGCCGTGGCCCCTTCCATCGGTGACGGGAACAAAAACAACAAATACGCCCTCCTGCCTACTCCAAGATGTCCCAGGAAGACTGATAGGCAGCGAAATGGCGTCCGCCATCACAGACGCCGAAATGCTGAGCAAACCAATCCAAGCCTCCATGGTTTAAATGTTCAAGCTCCTGAATTCATACCTGGTGCCAATTCTGCAATGGGAAACTTTGAGCAAAACTGTTCCAGCCTCCGTTACAATCAGTGGAATCCTTCGGTGAACAACACACCATACAATCTTTCACCTTACTACCCAAGCATAAACCCGGGACCATGCAATCCTTCACCTTACTACGGGATCCCAGACACCGCCAGCCAGATGTTAGTCTCTGGACCATGTGATGCCGGACTCGACAACTTCTGGGTAAACCCTGAGCCCATGAGTCTTTTCCAGCAAAGTACGTCGCTTGCAGCCACGGAGATAAATCCCCAAGCACAGATCCAGGCACAGCAGGACTTTGGGATGGACGGTCGTGGAGATGAGCAGGTTCCAAATGAGCAAATGTTAGAGACAATCGCAAAAATGATTGTACAGTTGAATGTATCGACCAAAACAAGTGGCCACTATGTTGAAACCCAACAAGGCAGAGAGGGGATGATTGGTAACGCTGCAAATTATGATACAAGTGATGGTATCCTTCTAAGTAAACCACAGGATCTAAATGCTCATGGCATCTGGCCATGTAGTTTTGACTGCAGCACCTGCCAAAGTATGATAGGTAACGCGGATCCTCTTGGGTGCAAAGATAAGTGGGATCAGGCAGTCAATAGAGAGAGAATCCAGGGAAGACAACGCATGTAAGTTACAAAAATGGAGACAGGAGTACACGTACTAGTTCTTCGATTACAATGTTTGTTTCTAGATCAAGTGTCATGGACTTTAGCTTCAATTCAATTGGGTTCACTTTTTTGTATATTTTATACAGATATTTTTATAGAAAATCTTTTGTCAATTTTAGTCCAAGATTCTAATCAGAATAATATTGTGTCCGAATATTTTGTGTTTTCTAATTTTAATGATTTCAGGTCAAAATTAATTAAGTGAAGTAGTTAGTGATAATGCTGAATGGAAGGTTTATGCGATCTTTGAAAATGTTTACAGTCATTCACAAAGCACTGGGAAATTCGTTCTACATGTATGACAAATACAAGAAGGAACCCTAGTAAATGTTATGGTGATGATGGTTGTTGTAGGAATGTGCATCTCTTCTTACATACACCATACATTTTTTTGGTTTAATTTCGGGGCTTATATTTTGGCTTTTTTGTTTTGTCTATGATTGGTTGAAAAATGTATTATCATAATACACTACACGTATTTTGGTAAAACTATACGCGGAGAGGGTTGTTTCATATCAAGTTCTTGAAACAATTAAATAATCACAGAAACTGTTCCTTAAATTTTAAATTTACATTTTTAAGTACACAAAACAAATTAACTCCGAACGACGGATTCAAAATCATACGGAAATTATTCGTTTTCTCAAAGTTTATTTTTTTAAACATTCTTCTTTGAATTCATACAATTGGCATACATTTATGTTATTCCCTTTACAATGAGATGTACACGTTTTTTTCTGTGATTTAGAAGACTACACAATTTTTTTTTCCATAAAAGTGCACATATTTTTGTCCTGCCTGTCTTTGTGATTTTGTGATTTGCGATTGGATTTGATATGGTTGTATTTTTGTTTTAACGTCTAACGTCAGCACTGTATAGGCAATATTGAGTTTGGGCTCCCCGAATAATGTCTGACAATTTATGTGCTGGCACACGTGAAACAGTGCGACAGACCAACGCTCTATCACTTGAACCATTCGCCCCTTTTATGTGGCTATATACAACATTATAAGGTGTTTTTTTGTAGTCATCTTTTTTTTTACTATTGGTTTGATGATACAGTATCAACAAACCAAGATTATGTATTATTTTACTACTAAGGTGAAAATATATACTTATGACAATATGAAATGATATTTTTTTCCTCATATTTTTATCACGTTTCCCTCTTATTGTGACCAAAGAACTACCATTGCATGCCAACACTTTCATTTATAATACACGTAAATATATTGTTGCATACATCAACCACAATTTAAACTGCAATTTGCCAGCGATTAATTATTTTTCCTATTTCTTTAATTTTCAATGCTGTACAGAATTAAATGGCGAAAAAATTGTCTCATAAGTATAATTTTTTACTACATTGTACTGCATGCATTCTATTAAAAAAATAATGTCAATATTAATCTTTACAAAAAAAGAATGTAACTTCAGGAAGAGGAATGTAGCTATGTTGGAACATAAGCTAGCGTATCACACAATTATGTCCGCAGAGGCAATAATACATACTGCTAAACGCGGCATCTTATAAAAATGTGTAGCTCACAAACGTAAATGTACCTATTATGAACATGATTCATGTTTTCAACAAAGCGGAATAACTTTCGGTAAAATCTCAGACCTTATAGTACACACTTGTTCCCCTTTGCTGTGAGTTTGGGAAATAAGAGTAGCCTACATGTATCATGAAAGTTGTCGCACATTAAATGTAACGACATGCCTGTCTATAAGCTTGTGCACACTACAACGCTTTTATACTGATCGTTAATGTTTTAGTTTTAGTTTAGGTATTTGAATAAACAAATAGATGTGTAACAATTACTTTCATGATAAAAAGCAGCATGAGAATGTAAAAAAAAAAACTGTTTCTTTTTTGTTTTGTTTCTGTGGGGTTTTTTTGTTTTGTTTCTGTGTTTTTTTTTGTTTTGTTTCTGTGGTTTTTTTTTGTTTTTGTTTTTTGTTTTTTTTCACGGAAAAGGACAATTTTTTTTAAATAACCATCGATCGTGAATACTTCGATTCATAATAACCTTGTAAACAAAATGTATATGCATTGTGTTCACTGTGTTTTGTCAGCAAAAAAACTAATTGTCATCTCGTGACTTTTAGTGCTACTTGTATGTATGTTTGTATAAAGAATTGGTTGTACCAACTAGTTTAACTGAGTTTCTCAATAATATTGTCATGTATATTTTTGTGCATGTAAATGATGATGTTTTGCTTTTTGAAATAAAAGAAATAAACTAATGTTAAATATCTTTTCTCCAGAATAATTTGTGTTGAAAGGAACGAAGGAAGAAACGTGTATTTGTAATAATTATAGAAAAAAAAGTTGTACACTTTATCGTGTTATGAAAAATTTAAGATGCGCACAAACTTAATTTGTTCACAACAATGCTTATACTACAGATTTTCCTTAAAGTCACGGGAAATTATTGAATAGCGTACTGAATTATATGATAAAAAAAAGGAAAATATAGAAATTCCTAGTACATTCTAGTCAGTGACAATGCAAACCGACATGTGAATAAAATAGACGAAAAGTTTCATGATGGGAGACAAAACTGTAACACAAAAACACACCAAAGGCTAAATCCAACCTCGTCTTGGTGCTGCGCAAATTACCCAAGCCAAACAGGAAAAATGTGAAATGATATAATGGGAGTACAACCTTCACACCCCTAAACATGTATATGCTAAACTTGTTCAAATGTGCCAATAAATAAACTGAAAAACAAAAAAACAACAACGTTTAGATTTATTTAGCTTTAATCAATATAATCATAGACTTAGGAAAAACGTGTTCTGGAGCACACAATTCGCATTATAATTATAGGCATACTAAAAAACTTAACAAGGTGGTGGAATGCGTGAATTTAGCGACAAGGAAACACATGTGCGTTATGAGAAAACAAAAATAAGCTTATTTGTTCAAAGCAGGCCCAATTAACAAGAAAAATGTATAATAATTATTACAAGCATGTACAAATGTATATACATTCTCACCATTTTAGATTAAAAAAAAAAAAAAAGATTTCCACCTGAGGCCGAGACTTTGTTCAACCAATCCTATCTCCCGATGCGTTTGAGTTAAGAGTTTGTTTTTACGGCACAACACAGTAACGGCTCTACTGGATGTCCCAATGCGATAAGTGACACAACAATTTTATACTAGAGATGTGTGGGCTGTTGGTCCTCCTGTACTAAAGCAATCGAGATATTTAGACATAAGGACCAAGTTCCAACATAATTATAAATCCTAAAAGGCAAAAATTAAAATGTGTACATAAAGTATGAACCGAATTAACAAATAAAAAAGCAAACAAGCAAGGAAACAAGAACAAAACAAAAACAAAAAAGAAATAATAAAGAGCAGGATTATGTAGACGTGAAGAAAATGCATTATGTATTTAAAATTTATTTCCACTATGAATTAGTTAATCGATTACATAGTATAGAATTAGAAAATAACCAACGATACAAAGAAAACGTTTGCTATATTTTTCCCTTGCCACAGCATATCATTTCACAATATCTACACTATTTTTCTTTCTGTAATTGTGAATAATTTGATCGCTTAAATGAATTTATATAAATAATACACCTAGGCATAGGCTACATGTCAATAACGAAAAAGAAAGAATGAAAAAAAAGGAAACACGATAGGTATACAATTCATTTGCTATTTAAGAAAGATAACTGTTTCATTTTCTGTGCAAATTTTATTTTTTACGTTTACCGCCCTTGTCTCGTGCCAATATGAACAATATTTTACATCTCCTATAATCCTATAATCATTATGAAATGCAACTCCAATTTCTCCCTTTCCCACCTCCCCCTAAACAATGCAATGCACATACACGAGTTTGTCCCATACTTAAACTTTGAGTAACAGTCTCCAATCTGGGAATAAAAATAAATTATGAACCAACTAATCTGTACGTACCTGGAAAATACCCTTGAAAATAATTGTTCATTTCTAGAACCAAGTCATTGCTTAGAAGACGGCTAAATCCTATTTATAAGCAAAACAATATAACCTTAGAGTATCGTGGGTTTAGTTTGTCAGCGTCTCCCAAATATGTTTACTCTTTCCTTCTCTGCACATGTTATTTAGACTGTTGAGAAATGTCAAATGGGTTTGTAAAAAAACAACAACAAAAAACAAATATAAATAAACAAACACACAAAAAACAAAACAAAAACACCATTGAACCGTTAGTTTGTAGCTACATGGGTTTTATTTATTCATTTTTTTTTATTTGGAGGCGGTGGGTTGGAAACTCAGCCGACCCACACAACTTCTTATCGGGGTTTCCCAGTTTGAACTGAAATGCTGATCAGGCTGCAGTTCTCACCATTGGTTGGATCTGTGTCAGCCTGAGAGGTCCCAGTCATACATAGTTAGCTGTCAGCACAATGAGTGAGACGCGCTGTCTCTGTCATGCCTGGCGCTAGTCTCTGGACGAAATCATCAGTTCTGTCTGCTGACGTTGGGATAAACACTCTGGTTCGAGCATTCATAGAACTATGTTGTTGATAAGTTCATAATATGTAAGCGTGGATGGTGTGATATGAACGCTGTCATATGTTGTAATAAACACAATGAGATAGCTAGTCACATGAGTTTGGTACATGTAGTCCATCATAAGTGTTTGTTAACACAGGTTGACGATTTTATTGTCCCACTGTATTTGTTATCCATGTTATGTATTCTTAGTAGGCACATACATAGAATACGACAGACGCAGCACGTCTACAGTTTCTTTAATGAGGATGGATATAAAGACACATCGCATCCGTTGCGATTTGGCACTTGCGCCATCACCGGACATGACAGAACCAACTATCAGAAACAAAAGACTGCCTTACGATCTCCGGTTTTGGAGACATAAGAGAGCAATAAAGAGTGAGAAAGAGAGAAAGAGAGAGAGAGAAATAGACAGAGAGAGAGAGAGAGAGAGAGAAAGAGAGAGAGAGAGAGAGAGAGTGAGAGAGAGAGAGATAAAGAGAGAGAGGAACATAACCAATCAATATAAAACGTCGACGAACTAAGTGTACTGCGTTACTACCTCTATTGAATCACAATGAATATCTTTATTATAGAAAAGCATCATTAATATAAAAACAACAACAAAATACTGCTATTAGGACCTACTAACGCAGTTGTCCAACACCTTTATATATTAGGTACATGTATGCAAAACTGAGCTATTCGGCGACATTTTCTGTTTGTAAAAAGTACAATTAATCATTAATATTTTTTCCACGTCTTGTTCTTTCTTAATCAGATTTTAATTGGCACATACGCCTAGCGATGAGTTTTCACATATATTTTCCCCATAAAATCTAGGTGTTATTTTTTTTTTTATCTTTACATTATTGCTACCACTTCCACTGCTTTTTTCTCCTGCCTAACCCCGCCCCCTTCTTTTCTTTCCCCACGCTGCCTCCTCCTATTTTCTTCTCCTACAAGTTCTTTTTCTTTAGGTACTAACTTTACTTCTCAAAAAGGAAAACGAGAACAAGGATGTGAAAAAAGATCAAGAAAGAGAGGAGGACAAAAAACCCCCAAAATAAACAAAAACAAACAAAAAACTCCGGTTCGAGCATTCATAGACATACGTTGTTGATAAGTTCATAAGATGTAAGCGTGGATGGTGTGATATGAACGCTGTCATATGTTGTAATAAACACAATGAGATAGCTAGTCACATGAGTTTGGTACATGTAGTCCATCATAAGTGTTTGTTAACACAGGTTGACGATTTTATTGTCCCACTGTATTTGTTATCCATGTTATGTATTCTTAGTAGGCATATACATAGAATACGACAGACGCAGCACGTCTACAGTTTCTTTAATGAGGATGGATCCAAAGACACAGCGCATCCGTTGCGATTTGGCACCTGCGCCATCACCGGACATGACAGAACCAACTATCAGAAACAAAAGACTGTCTTACGATCTCCAGTTCTGTAGACATAAGAGAACGATATAGAGAGAGAAAGAGAGAGAGAGAGAGAGAGACAGAGAGACAGAGAGAGAGAGAATTTTGTTTAAGCGTCTTATACGGCGTGGAAATGCGTATATTAAACTCTATGTGGTTTACTGTCTTCTAAGATCTCTTAAAGAAGAGATCTTATACGCCGATGTGTGTCCCCGTCAGACACGCGGAATTTACATACCATCGAATTCAACAAACGAATGATCAGGCTTCAACAGAACCTACTACGTATAATTTTTATTACTATTAACATTTCCATTTTATACTGCTTGTTATGACACCCTTTAGGCCGAGCGTCTAGAATGATTTGATGTTTATTCAATAGTATGCATACATCTTGGCCTAGATTTTATATGTAAACTTCTGTTTTGGCGACAAGGTCTAACATTTTGGACATACGCAAATACTAGGCATTCTGCTTTTGAAAATGGGTTGTAGGCCTACTTGTAAAATATATAAAATCTCAAAGTTAATGCCGAAAAAGCATATATACGGTACGAAATTTGTTCAACATAAAAAACTAGGCTAGAGTATGATGCCCCAGTCTTACCTTGGACATTACGGTCCACTTATTGTCCATTAATTCTGCGTATCTGACGAGGACACACTTAGAAGACGCTAAACCACAAAGAGGTTCTTTTTTCTCCTTTATTTGGTCAATTTGCAGAAATGATTGGTGGAAGTATCACCTTAAGTGCGATCTTCAATATATTTATGGTGTTGTTATAAAACAATTGTTGAATGTAAAATATGTTAATATTTTAAGCCAACAGGTCATGGTGTAGTACTACTACTACTACTACTACTACTACTACTACTACTACTACTACTACTACTACTACTACTACTACTACTACTACTACTACTACTACTACTACTACTACTACTACTACTACTACTACTACTACTACTACTACTACTACAAAGAGTCGTCGTTGCAACAGGGTTAAGAATAAGAACGACAGATTCAGAACAAAACATTAATGGGTAAAATAAAAAACTCAATTTTGTTTATTGCGTTACGTGTTCTGGTGCAACACTCACGATTCTTGGTATGGGCTTATAATAATTTAATTTTATTAACAGCATTTCCAATGACCTTAATCTTTTTAAAACTATGTTAAAGATTCATCGGGTACGGTAAGGTGAACCAAAAAAATCCAATTTATAGGAGGACTTAAAGTAAACATTACAGGACCCTATTTTTGTTGTTAAAATGTTACCCAAGTGCATGTATTTTAAACAAAAATCTTACATTAAGCTAACACAAGTTATATGTTTGAAATATAAATTTGAGGAGAGGCCCTAACTGTAAGGTTACTTATAATTTTTGAACTAGTCAAACCTTTGTTGAAAGCCCCTTGCAAATAATTGTGCAAGACATGATATTACTTAAAGTTAAAGTTGAACCAAAAGTTTTACAGTTCCAATAAAATAAAATATTCTAACTATAAGTCATTTGTAATCCTAAGTGTTTCATTATTTTTTTTATTCAACAAAATACAAAAACTCAAAAAACAAACATGTAAGAAATTTCAATAACTCAAACGAAGAGTGTTTACGAAAATTTTTGTTTACTGTCCTTCATCACAAAACGTAAACACAAAAATGTAATAGGCATATTTAACACTCCACACTAGTAAATGACAGACTTAGTCTTAATAGACTTAGAGACTATAGAGTTAGACCTAGAATTAATTAACACAGTGTCAATACAACTAGAAGGCTGGCAGTAGGATTAGTCTATATATTGCCTAGATCTAGGCCTTTTAAAGATAAACACAGTTTACGTTTTATAAGAGTAGATCTAGATCTAGATAGCCTTTGGATATTCTGACGGTAAGACTGAGGTAAGTGATCGAAAGTGAAACAGAAAGTGAAATGCAGTAATGTACAATATCTTTTGTGTGTGACCTAAAAATAGAACACCTCGCCTACCTATGCATTTTGCATAGGTAGGCGAGTTTGCGAACCTAAACGCTTCCCAAAAAACGTTGTACACAGCACAGTGCTATTAATAGAATTTTGTGGCTTTCAGAAGCCGCTCAGCTATGCCCCACCGTTATTTTTTGTTTCTCATAAGTCCGAAGAAAGTGGTAAGATAAATGAACAAAGCCCAGACTGACAGAGCATCCGCCCACTTTTTGCTTTCTTATTTTGAAGAGACTGAGCTGAAGGCAGTGAAGAGTTAAGAAACAGATGAAGTGAAGATGGCGAACAGTCAAAAGCGGCTTGTGAAGTCCAGAAGCGGGCTACGGATGGTATTTGTTGATGAAAAAATAGCGAGCCCTTTCACAAAAGAGGAACCACCATGGGTACCCGATAACGATGTAAGAAATCAGACACGCTTAGTTTTCTGCTTGAGATAGAGATGATGAGAGTGTTTATCTAGATCTAGATTTAGGTCCAAATCGAGATCTAGATTTCTAGATCTAGAATCTAGATTATAGCCTAGACTCTATAGCATAACTCTAGATCTAGATTAGCGTTTCTGCCTCTATCTTATCAAGATTTTAGATCTACAGGTTTTTGTCCATATGTTGCTATATATGCACTACATGTAGTGTTTTTGTCCAAATTTCGCTATACACACTAATTTAGATTAGATCTCTAGACTTTTAGATCTAGATCTAGATTTCCCAAGACTGACGTTCGACAAGTTTATGTGCTGCCACACAATAGACAGGGCGCGGATACCATGACTGCTGACTCAGCTGATCACATTAAACTGGCACTGACCCAACCAGTAGGGAACGAAAGCGCCAGAGCTCGAACCACTGACATTTTGCATCGGAAGCTGATGTTCTGCCCCATGGCCACCGCTCCCCTCATAAACAAAACAAGAAAAAATAAAATAAAATATAAAAAAATCCAGCCAACTCTAGTTACAGAGAAAATTTTCAACCTGAGCTGCATGCAGTTAATGAGTTGATACAATATTAGTCCTAAAATTTGATTTCAAAGAAAACCTTACCTTTGTAAGCAATCCTTTTCAAAACAAAAATAGAACATTTTAAATTTTTTAAATGACCATCTACTATCTAGTGTATTAACTTTGAATGATACTCTTGAAATTAACAAAAATATAGAGCTGATGGTAAGAAATGCATACAATGTTCAAATATTTTTTTTACTTTTTCAAATCCATATTTTTGTTCTGCCTCACTTTCAGTGCAGCCACTGTCAAAACATTGAGTGTCAAACCAAGTTTGATCTTCTAAAAAGAAAGGTTAGTATGATTTGGTGAACAATGTTCCATTTCATATATCGACTCATTATCTTTTTGATGCTAAAATTATTCTCAGCATTGTCAAAGTTTTACTGTACCCAATGCAATACTGCAATCATAGTTCCAACATCTTTTAAGACAGATCTTCAAAAACTGAAGTGTCCTCACAGGTTTTAAATGTATTTATTGAAATAATCGAAATGAGAGGTTAAATTTTCTCCATTAAGCTAGTACATATCATTATGAATAATAAAAAATGTTCTATCAGTACCATATGCTTTTTGGGGAAATTGCTTATCAAGCATGGCTTAGTTAATTAATATTAAATTTGTGTTCGAAATTCTGTAAGTACTTTTTCTTTTGGGGAAAGCAGAATGTTTGTTCAATATGAAAGGCGATTCTCCCAAAGCCATATAGTGATTGAATTGTGAAGCTCTAATCCAAATTGAAACGATGGACTATTTATAAGTAATAATACATGTTTAAATATTCACCTTTCAGCATCACTGCAGACGCTGCGGGAAATGTTTCTGTGACAGTTGCTCTAACAATGTAATTGCTCTTCCTCGCATGTGCTTCATTGATCCAGTACGTCACTGCATGTCTTGTTTCTTAGTGACCAAGAAGGAAAATGAATTTTTTGATCGACACATAAAAAATCTTATTGCAGGTAAGTTAATAGAATTGGTAGTCCTTTTTTTTCTTCTGAACTTCAAATTATTTTTAATTGCCAGCTGCTTATATTTTCCAAATCGAATAGCAAAGTCAACCCAAAGAATTTTTGTTAAGGTTGTCAATACCAGTACCACAGCCTGTGCAATTATATTATTCATATATGCAGATTTGTTATTTTTTCTTCACTGTAATTATTGTTTAAATGAGTTTTTATTTTCATCTGTCCATGATGCCATCAGAAAAATCTTATTATGAAACATATCTGTTGTTAAACTCGATTTTTAATTTTTGACACATAGTGTTTAAAGTATGGCTTACCCCCCTTGCTTTGTGATTTCATGCATTATAAAAAACAAACAAGCAGTGAAACAATTCACTGCGGTAAATGATCAAATATTTAATTTTCAGACGTACAATATGATCTTATCCCAATAAACTTGTGAGCTATGCTGACAATGATAATAAAAAGGTGGCAATTTTAGTGCCTAAAACATAATTACAGATTACATCAGATCAATCACATAACAGCAGAGCTGAATAGACTATTGCATGTTAACAGGTGGACGGTTCCGCATACATGCAGATGAAAGCAATACCAACCCTGGAAAGATTTTCAGCTGCCTTTTATCATCAGATCACAGGTAAATATTTTACAGCCTTTTTTCAACGAAGCAAACAATTTAAAAAAGGAAAATAAAGTTAAAACATCTGAAAATAATAGAGCCTTTTTTTTTTCTTCTTCTTTTTTTTTTTCTCTTAATAAAAAGTGTGTAAACAATATGAAAAAAAGCATAAAATGTGTTGCGTGGCTAAACAACAGACACTTTAGTTTTTAAGAAAATAGAAATGTTGTTAATGCTGAACTTAAAAGCTTGAGATATATGGCAGTTTACTTTGTATACTCTTAAAATGTTCAACTGTCAATATTTTTCTGTTTCACTTTTAATTAAGAGAGTTCTTATATCATCCTGCAGAGCTATCACACACACACTTTTATTATGTCCTGACATACCTTATGCTTGTCTTAATTACAATCTACTTGTACAGTTTATCTTTGTCACTGATGATCATTTTCTTTATGAAACATAATCACCACACTTTTCACAGTTTTTTAATAGACATTTATCTAATTCCCCCCCTCCCCCATCTCACAGAAACCTCAATTTTGAAGGAGACATTGGAGACACTCAAGAAAAGATTTGCATTGACAAAATAGATGCTGTTCAGATTGCAGCAGCAGAAACAGACCAGCAAGGTAAGCTGTTTTAATTCCTATTGAGTTTTGTTTTAATATTTCTCTACCTTTATGCAAAAAGACAAAAACAAAAAAAAACGAACAAAAATCTTGATTTAAAGTTATAGAAAAAATGCACACAAAAAAACAGCAAAAAAATACACTTTTTATTTTTTGTTCTAATAAAAAGATAACTCACACCTTATTACTATTATTTTTATTTTTATTATTATTATTATTATTATTATTATTATTATTATTATTATTATTAATATAAGTAGAAAAAAATGTATATTTTGTTTGCTTTGTCATTGTTCTAATAATTTACTGCACATATAAGATTTTAGAACATATTCAATTTTGAATATATTTTATCATTGATGTTCAGTGAAACAACAATTTTTTCACATCTTGGGCTTTATTCAGATACAAAATATTTCTAAATATTAAGCTCTGTTTATTTAAGAATAAACAAAAAGTAATCTTTGTAAAAATTGTGATAAATGATCTCACACAACTGTCTGCCTGCGCTCGTCTAGTTTTTGCCTGGCCTATCCCTGAGTGCCCGTTGTGGTCGTTGACCCTCTGTAAACTTGGGCCTAGTTCACTTGCTGATGCTAAATTTAACCTTTTGGTGTTTACGTATTTCAATAATGTTTTTTATTAAAAACTGAGTCTTTTTCAATGTAAAATAAAAAATCAAATGATTGAAAGACTAAGAGGGATATTGTCTCATGCTTTGGAATAACAGTATATGTTAAATAAGGGTTATTTAATAATGCAATGTTTTTTTAATGGAGTGGAGTTTATTATGTCCCTGTGACACAGAGTAGTAGAAGCCATGGAAAATGAGCAATGAACCAACAGTAAGACCATCGAAAATTAAAAAAACCCAAAGATAAATGTTTTTCCCTTATAACCTGTAAATTTCTTGTGGGCGTTGCCACGCTTTCGTTTGTATGTCCAGATTGATCTGTTTAATGTGGGTTATTTCAAAGCTTCTATAAGATTTAATTCCAATCCAAGGACCAATATGCACAGTAATGGGCACGTGTGAAAAGTGTTTGCTGGAAACCTTAATGTTCTGCTCTATTTGTGTCATCTTGTTCCAAGGGACTGGATCACTGTGTGAAGCTACAATCTAAAGTACAAAGGAACGAAAAAGACCTTATAAAAAAAACAACTAATAGTGACGCAAAATTGTTATATTCACATACTTGTCCCCAAACCTTACGCTAATGAATGGCACAATTTTTGTTAAAATTCTGGGTCATATATGGAAACTAAATCAATAATTGAGAGATCAATCACAAATGCACAAAGGAGAAATAAAATTATCACTGGCACATACCAAAGAAAGAATCCCGTAAAAGCACAGTAAAATGAGCGATGAAAACAATTTTTTGAGTGTCTCATGTAGCAGAAAGAGATCTTTTAAATGATACTAAACTTGACTTTGCTTAAAGATTAATTGGAATGTGTGCTTTTCCGACCATTTTCTCCTTGCATGGCTGACTCAGCTATTCCAAGGCACATTCCCTGATAATGCCGACCTCACCTGTCAGATCAAATTTCCGCAGATGGTTAATCTTGTCTGCCTCACCACATGATCAACATAAATCGTCTCATAAGCAGAAAAGCGTTAAAGCAAACAGCCGTGCTCAGGAAACAAAATACTTAACCCTGACTGTATGTCATGTTTTGTGCACTGGGCTCCTAATTTTCAGGAAGCCGAAATATATATTTGTAAATGCATACAATTTCAAACGAAAATTCCATATGAAGTATAAAAAAAAAATTATTAAAAAACGCTTGTTGTTTTTTAAGCCTCCAGTATATGGTTAAGGTTTAAGAAAAGGCAATGTAAAGGGAGGAGACAGAACAAAAAAAAAAAAAAATTATGTTTTGAGTTTTATGAATCTTTATGCACTCTGATACTGTGGTATCCACCTATTATGATTTGTTAAAGATTAATGGGGTCTAAATCGCTTATTTTTTTTTTCTTAAACAGGCAATCTTATCGGAACAGGGATAGCTATCAGATACACGAATAGTATTGGCAACATGGTGATGCTGAAAATGGAAGTGGAGAATGGCTCAAAACGTAAACAAAGTATGACTTGGATTGCTTCTATGCAGAAGGTAAATAACAGATGCTTTTCTTGTCAAATTTAGTTGTCTAGAAAAGAACAAATGGTTTAGTTTCCTCTATTTAGTTTTGACGTATTAATTTTTAATTATGTGGAATGAACAAAAGATGATCTTGACTTTTTATCTAATTATCTTTGTAAAAATGTTAAACAAGGTGATATAACATTCCTAAGAAAGATATGCATTATATTAACCTTAATTTACAATGTTCTTAAAAGATTTTTTAATTTTCAGAATTGAAGATACACGTCTATCTTCATTTTTTTTTTTAATCAGGAAGGATTTAATCATATTTTTAAAAGTTTAAAAAAATCAGAAATTTTGTCTACTCATATGCAACTATCAAGTCTATCAGTGTATCTATTCTAAAGAAAACTTATCGTCAAATAAAAAATACATCTTAATGACAAGAGTTGATTTTAAATTTTAAATACCCCCATCTCAATAAAATTTTCAATACTATAGTGTGAAAGGGTTTTACATAAACAGCTGTTTTCACATTTCAGGCATTCAAACTTGTGCAAGACTCCAAGTCGACTGGCTATGATCCATGATGTTTTGTTGAACCATTAACTTAAGAACACAACTGTCAGTTTCCTCCTATGGCCAGCAGAACTTTCAAAATGTCTCACTTCTCCACAAATAATAGGATATTTCAATTATCCTAATGATATATGATAAATCTGGATGAGTATGCTTTGTTAAGTGATCATCTTTTTTTCTCTCCTTTTTTTTAAAATGAAAACCCCTACAAATGTAACTTATCTGTAGACGTTTCACTGTTTGTTTATCATTGGGACATATAAAAAAGGAATTTTATCTCTTGATTTATTTATCACTGCAGTGATATTTACAATCAAAGAAGAATATTGTAAATTGTGCAAAGTGTATTTTTCTCTTTTAGACTTAGTAGTAGGGAAATAATTCTAATTTGGTTTTAATAGAAATAGAAAGGTTATAAGTGGTGAAATTTCATTCATCAATTCTACATAGTTTACTCATCTTAATCAGAATCAGTTTGTTTATTAATTTTCATATTATGTAAAAAGTTTAATTTTCTCTTAATGAACTGGCTAGGGAAATGTCTGTGAAAAGTTAATATTGATTTTTCACTCTGAAACTAGTTATCATGCTTGTGCTGAATTGATTGTTATGGGCTTTAAAAAGTGTTAGTTTTTATGTTCACAGTTCAGTTGAAGTTAAAATGGTTTGGATACTATTATAATTCTAATAGAGTAATATAACAATTAAGATCTGTTGTCAAGTTAAGTCTCCCATTAAAGGTTTTAATTATCTGTTTGTTTGTTTTTCACTTCTAAAAATCTGAAAATTTGATACATTTTTGGAGGGTATGCAAATTCAGTTCCATTTTCCATTGAAAGAGTAATTATTAAAAGTATATTTTGGTGGTCAATTGTACTTTTCTATAATTCTTCCTTTAGAAAACAGTTCAATTTGGTTATAAGAAGGAAGGCTGAAGACAAAAATTAAATATTGATCTCCATTTTAAGTGTGTAAAAGACCTCAGTTTATGACTTAAACTTTATTAATATCATGCATTTGTGGTCTGGCTTTCAGTAGGTATAAACATATAAACATTGACACGCTTTATCTAAAGGTTTTTGTATATAGTGTATATACATCCCATTTTTAAAATGAAAATTAGCATAAATCCTCATTGATGTGAAAGAAAGCCAAATGGAGCTGTTGGTTTAATCAGTCCATATTGATGATTTTATTCATGGTTTATTTTCATGTACTTCTTGGTAATAGATAATTGAATACTTACAAACTTTGGTATACAAAATTTAGTTTTGCAAGGTCAAGAGTACATGTATGTCCAAATCTACCCTTTTTTGTGAAACTAAACAAAGAACTATTTTGCCTAAAGTCTAGGCTAAATTCCCAGCAACATGGGCAAAAAAAGAGGAAAAAATGGAAAGTGTGGAGCTTAGGTGAAATGTAAAGGATGTTGAGACTGAAGCTTCAATTCAAAACAGTTTTTGTTGTTGTAAAAGTTTATTTTGTGACTTACCAGTAGAAAAAAATGTAAAATTGAAGAGAGAAACTCTATATCTTTTTGTCAAATTTGCTAACAAGTTTACAGGTTGGTGCATTTGTTTTTAAGAGAGGATAGGTCTGTATTCAAAATTTAAAAAAAAAAAAAGAACTTGAAAGTGACAAGGTTGGAGAAGCCGGGCTAAAAATAGACCAGGTCCAAGTGAGATAAAAAATCCTATATTTTCCTTTTTTTTGTTATATAGAAAACATTGTTTCTGAAAAGGACCAAAGACAGTTATCAATACCACTTTGTTGTCAAAGCCAAAAGCAAAAAAAAAAATGTTTTTGGAAAAGCATTTTTTCTGTGGAGCCTTAACTGCTTCTATTATCTTTCCCCCATCCATTCTCTTAATCATGGAGTGTCGCCTCAATACTCATGTTCTTGTTGTTTTTTAATAATCTTTGTTATTTTGCTAAAATATAATAACATATTTTCCTAAACATTTTCAGTGTGATAGGTAGGTCACACAACGCCTACTGTATGTATGAATTGGCTGCGAAAGTGCCTCCATTGTGATAGTGCTGATATATTAAATTGTTTTAGAGACTTTATTATTTTACTCTTGTACTTTAGTCTGAAACAAAAAAAAAACAAAACAACAATTACGAAAAGCAAAAATAAAAAAGGGCAAAGACACTTTAAGACCAACAAAGTGAAATACAATGTTGTTTTAAAGTAAATTTTTTTTGGTATTTTTCAGAGTAATATTTTCAACTTCTTGTATTAATCTTATGTCGTGTAAAGAGATATGGTACCCATTATTATTCAGGAAATTAAAAAGGGTATCTGAACAACATAGGATTTTAGAATGTTCATTGATGGAAAATAAATATGAATTATGTTTTCATAGTGCTAATGTTAATGCCGTAACTAACGTATATCTCATTTTTATTTGAAAGATATGTGTTTTTTTTCTCATAGATATTCATGAAAATGATGGAAAGCATCATTGCGAACAATCATATTTCTAATTATGTCATTTGAATGTATGTCAAGATATTATAATTTAAATAAGTCTTCACAAAAGTTTTATCTTTCACTTGTATGTTTTTTTAATCAATCTTATGTTAGAAATCTTCAAACTTTGATGTTCAAGACTGAGTTGAAAAACCGTTTCATTTCAAAATAATTTTTTGTTGATTCCTATTTTTCTCTTTGTCCCATCAATGGAAAATCTTGGTGGCTCTTAAGAATGATATTCTTGGCAATCTCATGCAATACTGCTTATTAAGATAATGATAAAAATGGCTGTTCTTTTAAAATAAATTTTGAATTTCGAAGTTTGGATGGATTATGACTATGAGACCCGAGATGTAGCTTTTCTTATTCTTTATATATAATTATGACACATGTATACATGTACTTACAATTATCACTTACATTATAATTTTTTTTTTTTTTAAACCAAAGTGCCTTTTATCTATCATGTCTCCTTTTTATGAAAATGTTTACTTCATGTTCTGAAAGTGTTATGAATCCTAATTATCATCCATGCTCATTAGTGTTGTATGTATTTTTAGCCTCAAAGTGTAAAATGCAAAAAAATGTTTTGCTTTCTCAGGCAAAAGTATGCCAAGTTGGTAAAATAAGAAAAAAGTGTGAAATACAGTACAGAGAGATAAGTGCAGGGGAATGTGGATAAGTCAGTTCCTAGAGATTTAAATAATACGTTGGATTCTAGCCAGGGAAAATGAGACTTCCCAAAGGGCATGATTTATTTCAGATTGTTAAGTTCCAGACGATTTCACTTTACATGTGGTCAACTGGAATCTTATAGTGCTACATAGAAAAGCTGAACCTGTAAAAGCCTTATGCTGTTTTAAAAGGGTTTTTTTTTTCAACTGATTGCTTATTATAATTATATTATAATACACAAAAGACCCTATTATATAATGCGAAAGTGATCCTTGTCTACACCACAAAAATTGTTGATAATGTGTTGTCACTTATATTGTGTAATTCGAAAAAATATTCATGATGAAATTTAATACCTGTATTAATTGGAAATCAAGCTTTTCCTGCTTTTAGAGAAATTGCAAGAACATTTTCATAAACTAGGGAAAGGGTAAAGTCTCAGTTTTTTCTGTAAATGACAGAGAAATTTTATTTAATTTTTACCACCATCTGATCAAGGAGCTACTTAAAGTCATAATCTTGGCAAGCTGTGTAGTTGAGAACAATTTCAAATATGTGATAGTTTTATACCTAAAAGTATATAATATATACTGTCACCATGTAATATTTTATCATGTTGTAATGTTCTTATTAGCAGTCATTATATACAATAGTAATAGTCAGCATTGAATTACATTCAGCATCTTGCTTGCTTCTATATCCTTATGTAAGCCCTCAGCAAATTATATCTGTTAATAGTAGCAACTGCTTCTGGTGCATGTTTCACTCTACACATCTGACACATGTTTTTGATATATTACAATAATATTACAAACCTGTCTTTCTGGTCATTTTTGTTTTGTTTTTGCTGTCTTATACCTTCACATTATAATTATATGAGACTACAAAATAATTGTGTGGGGCGGGGGCAATATTCATTTTGAATTTTGATTTGCATCGCAATAAATATGATGTTGTTTGATTTACTTTATGTCATCTCTTTTTCGTATTCAAGTATGTAATTATTTCACTTCATATTTGATGATATTGAATAATAATGAAGATATATGTTACATGAAAGACATGTGTCCTACTATTTTTGTTTCATAAAATCAAGTTCAAAGATGTATATTTGTTTTTGTACCCATCTAAGAAATATCCCGTGATCAATTTTGAGCAATTGAGGTTCTTAAAAAAAATGTACTGCATCAAATTATCAATTCAAAGCAGCAAAGATGAAACATATGTAATAAAATTATTGTTGTTGTAGAAGTGAAAACAAATCAGAAGTTAATGTGCAGCAACTTCTAGATGCACCCTGACTTTTTCCAAACTTATAAAACAAGGAACAGTTTGATTTCAAAATATTGTAGGTACTTAAACATAAATATGAGTATTTATTTTTTTAAGAAATTGGACCTTAGCCCATAAAGCTTGACGCTGTGAAAAAACTACAAGCCTTGTGCTAGGCAACTTCACTGACTTAGTACCTCCAGACTGGGCATTGCAGGATGCAAAGTAACTGAGACTGGTAGTGGGCCTTCACTCATCCTTTATTCCTCCATGAGAAACTTGTTTATGGGTATATAGGCTCTTAAAATATCAACCAAAACCAATGAAATTGATGAATAGTTTGACAGATTTTCGTCCTCCAACTCGCAATATGAAGGTTATATCACTGATCACAGCCCTCTAAGAAACCTAAGTAGGCTTGTAATTGCATCCGTTCACTTTTACACTGTACTGAGTTTATTTGGACAGTAGGCTGACAAGAATTGCCGGCGGGTGCTTCTGTTAATAATATTTGATCATTACCGCCTCTTGATAGCTCCGTCTGTCGTGGCCTGCTTTCTCAAGCAGACGGTGCCATACTCTGAAAATCTAGTCTGACATTTTTTCCAGAAATTCATGGAATGTAGATCTAATTACATATCAGTAGCGTTGGTTCAATAGGGGCGTATCAATGGTTCAGTCACTAGTGTCCGGGATTGAGTAGCACTAGCAGGGAGTCCAAGGTTCATATCTTTATTGTCGCCGGCTTTTTTTTCCACACACCCCCTTTTCCTGCCATCTCATTAGGAAATCTGTAGCACATTACAATTATTTGAAGATAGAATCCAAAGAAATATAAAGTGCCAGATATCTCTACCATGAGTGCTCTGGATTGAAGAGTAGGAGGTCAAAGGTTCGATTCTCTGTTGGTATTTCCATTTCTGTATTGCAGAACTTTCAATGGGACTACAAGAGCTCTAAGTAAATAACTTCTCAGTGCAATTGAAAAATATACTTGAATCTGAAATAATAATAAGAAAATCCCACCTGACTCATTGGGCGATTTTCAGAGCACTGCGGAGGTTAATTCAAATTGGAAAAAAAGGAATACTAAAAAAAAAACAAAAAACAAAGATATCAAAAGATATGTTCATCTATCAGGTTTATTTCTTTCAACAATTCTCTCATAATTATCATCATATATATATTAATTCTCACTTGCAGAAAAAAAAAAGTGATGATCTGAGATGACTGGAAAAAAAAGATGTAAAGCTAAAATAAACGACAGTAATAGACCAAAAGCTCCTATGAGTATGATCCACAATTCTTCACATGAATTGGTATGGAATAACATAATTTACATAAGTACCAATAAGGAATCTACATATTAAATGATCTTTAACAAGCATAAAACTGTCAAAGAGAAGTAATTCACATAGGTAGACCCATGCAATAACTGCAAAATTAGAGCTAGAAAAAAAAAATCCATACAATGTGTAATAAATTTTTTTAGATTTTAAGGGCCCAAACATAAGGATAAGTGTTTTGTATGCTTTTTGACATGAAACAATTTTGACATGCACAGATGATAATTATAGGATATTTAAAAAAGCATTAAAAATGTTTTTCCTAGATCTAGTAGTGAGCACTGTATTTGGTTAAAGACACAGAACATTTGTCACGTTAAGATTAGTTTTTACTGTTTGTATCAAGTCGTTAAGAGCATTCAACGACTTTGCAAGCAGCTCTGCACTTGGGGCCAATTCAATGAATAAATTAAGACACAGCCTACACTTGTGTAATGTCAGACATAGAGATGAGAATCTTGCAACGCTTTTGAACATATCCTCTTTGTGACAACTTGACTCAAGAATTTGTAAATCATTTAAAAGACTTCTAACACAACTGTCTAAAAATGAGACAAACTCTGAGTCAATACGAAACCTCAAAAAGGACTGATGACAAAAGTCTATTTCTGTTCCCGTTTGCGATCTTTGTGCAAGGCAGTCTTGTGGAGAAGAAAGCAACTGTTCGCTTTGACCAGGGTTTAAAACTTTTTCAATGCATAGCATGATACTCCTTGTAAAAGCAATATGATCCAAGTAGGTGTTCATCTCCCCTTTATCAAAAAGCCTTTCATTGGACTCCTGAAAAATAATGAAAAGATCTGTTTGTTGTAGGTAAACCAAGTAAATTAAAATTACCATCTGTACATCATTTCATTTCATATTAGACATATAACTTAACTGCATTGAAAACAAAAGAAAAGAAATGATCATCTCATCTGCGTTGAAATGAAAGGATAAGATTCCATCTTCTTGTAAGTCTTCTTTTTAAATTATTTTCATGCAAAATATTGAATAATCTTTAAAACTGCAACAATTGTTTTGAATAGAGTATGATTAGCTTGCTCATTCTCCTTCCCCATTGCATTGCTTGGGACTAATATCAGCAGAAAATACATTATTACACAATCATTTTTGTTTAGATCAACATATCTAAGTAGATTTAAAAAAAGTAACTAATAATAATTTACACCTGACCATCTATGTGTATCAAATAGTAGCCGTTGGTGATCATTTTGCTCTGTTTGAATTTGGTTTGTTGGTTTCCAAACATCCAACTAAGCTTTATTACTGGTGGGGACGGACATCTGAGAATTTATCTGTTGCTTTCAAGACAGAGCAGTGATAATAGGACATTTGTCTCAGCACCTAACATTATACTGATAGATTCCCGACCAGTAGGGAAAAAAAAGGCTTCTCCATTTAGCTGTGCAGATTTCTGTGGTAGGAAGGTCTTCAGTTTGTAAATAATGAACCAAAACATTTTCACATTAAATTTTACAAACATCTTTAAATGTTTCCAAAAACTATCAGGAGCTAAATGTTTTCAATATGACGGAAAAGAGGCATTCTTGAAATCCAATAAAACTATTGTAGTGTGTTAGTGAGAAACAGATTTACAAGTCCACGGTTATTTGAATTTATATTGTCAAGGCTGGGCGTCTAGGTACAGCCTCTATTTATTTCCTTATGGACGAAAAAACAACTTACTTTGACATCACTTGTACAATCCTGTAAAATCCATGAAATAAGACACTGAAGCACTCCACTGATATCCCTTGATCCATGATATGACAAAAGCACACTGGGCAGAATGTGCAAGGCATAACTTGACTGGTAAGAGCCTGTTACAAGATGAGTGATATAATATTTATGCATAACACAAACATTACCCTATATAAAAACATAAGAGCAGATATACTTTTAACAGCTGATTGCTGCAATTAAAAAAAATTACATTCTTTACATATATACTAAATTGAGGAGTTTGCACCTATGAGTAAAAAAAAAAAAAAGTTGAATCTTCAGCATTTGCAGACAACAAAAAACAAAATCACCATATCTGTTGGGTTATAATACTGGGCATTGATAAACTTAGAGCGTAATAGTAATGATTATTTAAAAAAAAAAAAAATTAAATCTTTGTTAAATAAGACAATAGTAATCCGCCGCAATTGAGGTTAATTAAGTTGACAGTTTTTCTGCTCCATTCAAAATGCTTAAGAGAATCAAATCTTAGAAGATTAGATATAACATATGAAGGGTATTTTATATGCGATAAATTAGTAATTGAAATGAAAAAAAAATGGTTTCAGTTGACTATGAATTAGTGAGAATTATAAATATTAAATCTGCAGCAAATGTAAAATATTTTCTATATTCCTATGGCACATTCTATTTGAAAGCAAATGATGTCCAGCATTTTTTTTTCCTCAAAAAGAAGATGACAATTCCTTTATCATACACAGCTATATTACAGATTTTACAGCTCCTAGTAAAAATTCTCTGAACTTGGTAAATTCAAGCCAACAGTTATGAGTAAATTTTCCCAGCACACCACACACATGCTGTGTGGGTTGATATGCTTTTGTGCTAGCACCTTTTTGTATTTATCTGCACACCTTTCATTTCAAATAAAAATCAAAGCTTTGAACTTTTACACATTTTTTAACATTCCTCAAAACAGTGCGCACACAAGGAGTAGGCCTTAAATCATGCGATGTGAAAAGTTTAATAAACACCCCCTGACATACTTAATAAAAAAAAGTGAAAGGACTATCAGATACCGTAAGTCAAATTTCAGGTTAACTTTCTTTTACTTTATTTCATTTTTTTTGAAATCTTAAAAAAAAAGGATCTCTGCTATTTAATACAGATAGACTGGCATCACTTTCAGACATCTGAAAAACAGACTGCTTAATAGTCCTGATACTCAGAAATATTTGTAAAACAAAAATGCAACTGTATTACAATTGATATTTGCTATCTTCTGGGGAAAAAAGCACATTTTGGAATTGGAAGTCTGTCAATAAAATACCTTCCTTTCTAATAAATTAAATTCATTTATGCCACTATTGAAAACTTACGAATGAAAAAAGAGTGAAAGTAAATATATTTGTACCATTCTCTTTTTTTAACACAGAGCACAGCACCGATGCTGCTATCTCCTTAACTTCCAAGTCATCATCTTGCAGCAAAACTGCCAGAGTGCTCCATACGGTATACACAGACTTTCCTAAGAAGAAACAACAAAACAAACAAAAAATAAGAAAGCGTGAGTGACATAAAAAAAAAAATGAAGGATAATAACTATAAAAACAGGAGTCTTTTAAGGCCTTCAAATTTCATAAACTTAAATTATGTAGTAACCTCTGTGTTCTGTCTTTGCCACCAAATGCATTACATGAGCCCAATAAATATATTTCTGAAAAATTCATTTTTTCATTGGACGGATGAGGATGTCTTTCAGTTTCATATATATTGATACATCCACATTGTTGTCATGCTGTAATTATTTGCATTTCTTATGCATAACATTAACAATATATCTGCTGCCTGAACATTTTTATGAAACACACAGCAGCAGTTTAGCAGCCTAAAAAACAAAAAAAAATTGTAATCAAGTTGAAAAAAAACGTGCATGATTGAGGTCCATCTAATTTACCAGAATATAATATCAGTGTTATGCCAATATTTCTAAATGTCTCACCGAACACATTTTGAGGGTCCACAAGCAGTATGTCAGCATTCTGTAACAGGCAATGACAGCAGCTGATTTGTAATTCTGGGTTTTCATCTGCGGAGCTGCTTTCTCTGAGAAGTTCCAGCCAGTTGATGAGAACATCGAAGACCTGAAAGCGAAAATTAAACTAAAAACAACAACAACACGTTTTTCTCACTCTCTCAGTCATCAATTCAATGCTTTGTTTTTAATTGTCTACCCTGGTCTCTTTGCTTAATGAAGCGTTTATTCATGTATCTGTAGTTCTGGTGTTGTTACGGCTTCGTCCATCCACTGCAGGATGTAGGCAGCCCTAGGAATCACATCTCCATCTTTCTCTATCTCTAGATAATCTGCTCCATAGCACCCTCTTTTTTCTTACTATATCATCTCCCCACCTTCTTGTTTGTCTTCCTCTTGATCTTTTTCCATTTCTCTTAGAGAGTAGAACTTGTAGAAAATGTTACTACAGAGCTATGCCACTATCAAATATTTAAAAAAATCTTAGCAACTACTATAAATAATGCAATAATGTGTAAATAATTTTAAGGACTGAAGAGTCATCTTTTTCATCATATGTTAATGTTCTCATCTTAACAATGCAACTTGAAACACATCAATTACAAACTCATGACCCACTAGTTGTCATATTTCTATGTAGAGTTAAATTAAACAGCTTCATAATACATATACACACATGTAATGTTCATATTCTTTACCTCATTTGGACTAGTAGATAACGGAGATGATTCTGTCTCAGCTTGACTGACACAATTTACAATGCCTTTGCTGAGAGGAATTCTTTTATAGAGAATAGCAACTAAGCGAACTGTAAACCTCAGGACTGCTGCCTTGATCTCTGTCCTAAAAAGTATGAAAAGTTCAGAAGATCCAAAATTCACTGTATTCATATCAACAAAACGATTTCAAAAGCATGGGTAATGAGTCAATTATCAGCATAAATTAGTTAGGACATTATTTCCATTAAAATTTAGATTGAAAAAAAACAAAAAGCAGAGCAACAAAAACCCTAGCAATAAAGAGACAGAAAAATTATGCACCAATTGTATGCTTATGTATTTATTTCAAGAGAAGAATGAGGTCTCAATACAAACTTGTTTTTGAATTATTATAGATGACAATCCATTGAAAACAAAGATTTTAACATTGATGGCAATATAAAACAATAATAACTTACTTTCTTTCTGCCTGTATTCTATTAATTAATGTTGACAACATCTGTAAAAAAAATGGGTGAAAAAGAAGAGTTGAACAATGGTCGTTATCATCTACGTTACTTTCATAAATAAAAAAAAGTAATGTGTACCTAAATGATATTAAAGAATGCCTCAAAATTTAAATTTACATTAAATTTTAAAGGGAGAAAAATTTAATACTATCTGTATGGGCAATAATTACCTAAATCACCCGATGGATTTTTTCCCTTATAAATGAAAAACATCACTGGATTACAAGACTGATCTAAAAAATAAAATACCTGCAGCAAATGACTGCTGTTCTCTTTTTCAAGCCCTGAAAAGCCTTCAGGCAATGAACCAAGGAGGTAAAACACCTGAAAAAAAAAAAACAGAATGCACTTCCAATAATGTAAATATGCACATTTGAAGAAAAAAATATTGTCAAAAATGAATAAACCTTTTCAGACAAATGTATTATTTTTAGAACATTCAACTCAAAATGAAAGTATATACATGAGGAAACAATCATATTGAAATTTCAGAAAGTAAAATTTAATTATCATTTACCTCACAAAACAATTACATAATAACATTAGAAAAAAAGGGTTATAAATTTGAATTTCTTGGATTAATCATGACTGCAATCAAACACTTAAACAGCCTACCTTCTCCTGACACAGATGATGTGTTTCAGTCTCCATGGCCATCTTCACTAACTGATGGTAAAGTCCTGACACAACAGTCCCAACATCTGGCAGGACCACCTTATAGACTGGAGACTCGGAGGCAAACTCTGACTCTGCTTCTTCCGATCCATGAGAGTCAGGGTAATCGTCAAGGTCGCCTGAGCGCAGGCTGGAGAGAAGCACGTCCAAAACACCCAGCCTGACATCATACACAGGAGACTTGAGAAGGGATAACAGTATAATATGCTTGTCTGTTGCATATACATTTCCTGTCTCATGTGTCAATCCTGAAGCTTTACACCCAGAGTTGCCTGTTGAATTTTTGTCTTCATTCTCCTTCCTGCCCCTTTGAGGACTTTGGTTTGAGTCTTTGCCAGTGTCCTTTCCATCTGTCCTGTCTTGGATTAAACTTGATAGGTGTTTTTGCATGGACACTAAGTGTTTAAGGCAAAGCTGGGCCCTTGTCTTTTCAAACTCAAAGAAAAATGGTAGATGGCTGTGTAGCTTCTGAGTCTCATGGTCAGACAGAGAAGCAACAAAGGAATCTCTCAAACTGCTGATAGTATTTGCCATTACTCCGTTATCCATGTGACAAGCATCTGCTACATTCAGCACACCGTCTGTGAGGATGAGAGCTGCTTGCCTTGTGCCAAAACATAGATTTTTCCTGTGTGAAGAACATTGGCATAAGTATAAACATAAATTCATTTGCCTTTCAAAATACATATTTCCCTAAGAACTATTGTACATTCAGTCTTGAATTGCAATTAAATTGCATAACATTACAAGTTTAGAATAAAAACAAACCAGTGTTTTTAACTGGTCAAAAGATAGCTGCAGCACAGAAATTATGCTAAAAGGGGTGCTTTTTTTATCACGATGGGTGCAAGTAAGTAGAGGTGATGAATCCGGAAATTGTCTTTTTCAAAATCCATCAATCCAGAAAATCTACACAGCCTTTACTAGTGATATGCATGCATAAGCAACTTCTCCATCAAAAATAGACACGAGGTGCCATAAAAACACCAAAGTTACACACAACATTTGTTCTGAGAAGAGACTGAGAGATATAGACAGAGAGATATGAAAAAGAGGGAAAAAGAAAGGAAGAGGAAGGACATAGAGAAGGGTGGAAGGGGTCAGTGTGTATGTATGACAGAGGGAGAGAGAAAAGGCATGGGAGAGAAAGGAGTGATAGAAATGTCAAGATAGGGGAAAAAAGAGAGAGACAGAGAGAGAGTGAGTGAGTGAGAGAGAGAGAAAGAGAGAAAGAATACATGCTAATAAAAAGTTATCAAGATAAACATGGGAGAGATGATATACTTAATATTTGAGATTTCTATTCAATATCAATTGCAAATTAAATATTTTTTTCATACTTCTGTTGTACCAGGTGCGAACACCGTGGCTACTATCACTGTCCTTGCATATTTATCATGGCAGCTTATGACGCATGCTGTATCATGGGTCCAAAAATTGAAACAATTAATAAGGAAAGCTACAGGCTCTTAAACTTGAGGTTCTTGTAACTGCACAATGCGGCATGGGACGGTGATAAACGTCAGCATGTACTTGAATGAATTAAAAAGTTCCCAACCTACTGAGAGCCCTTAGTATCTAGGTTTGAAAGATTTTGTTTGAAAAAGAAATTGCCGTATTATTCTAGCTTTAGATGACTGAAAGTCTCTTTCCCTATAGAGACACAAATCTTCCAATCTGGCGTGCGTTCTCTAGGAAAAAGTTTCGTCTTAAAAACGGATCACGGGAAACAAAATTAACAGAGACAACTGCTTTGTGTTTTGCCAGAGCAGGAAAAAAATTGAAAAAAAAATTTATCGTGTTCCAGGTGTTTTTATCATCAAGACACAATAATTACAGACTTTTCAAGGCGCCTATGCCATTTGATTCACAAGTTCCGAGGCCATGCTGAAATTTTTTAGATCCAATCATGAGTTGAATCCAGAAGAGGATCGCAATTGGTGACACGAATCAGGAAATTCTGTTTTTTCCGGAAAAATTGTCATTAAAAAAGTTCACAATCCAAATTATTCACATAGTATGGTCACAAATGCACTGCTTTTATTTCACGCTGAAATAAGCCACTTGGTAACTTTTTTTTAGTGTCATACAGCCCCATAAAATAAATAGTGATGAAGCAGCAATACAAACTACTAACAACCAATAAAGAGAAAAAGGAAAGTATTCTCTTATATCTCACTTTTCAAATATCCATTTACGTTTGTTCAAATTCTCCACAAATGCAGTGAGAACCTCCCTCTTGCTTGTTTCATGAAAACTTTCCGCAACTGTTATCAACTGTGTTAGCTGAAACAAGGCATGATAAAATGACCTTAGGTGTGCACAACAAAGTCTAAATCATTAAAATATATTCATTCCGTTAATCTGATATGCTTGATTCTACCTGATAAAATAATGATTAGACTATGCAGACTTGCTTAAGGTTTTTAACTATCACAAATTCAAACCAACACTAAGTAAAATAATGTGCCTCATTGTGAGCATAAAAGAAAGCATTATTGACATATTTAAAATAAAATGCTAGAGGCCTTCATTTTAAACCACAGATACTTATTAATCGCTACTAATTATCCATCCATCAAGCGTCATGCTTTGTAGTGTTGGCAATAAAAAAAAAAATTCCCAAAATTTTGCCGTTTTGTTATCCGTCCTTTATCTTTTCTTATTGTTTTCCCCTGCTGCGCTTTCCTCCAATCTACTTTTTATACTTCTACTAGTTCTGCTGCAGCTGTCACATTACAACTCACCTGAAGCAGAGATCCATGGATATGACTACTACGAGCCTTTCCATCAGCAGGCAAAAATGGAATGAGTTCCCACAAGCTGTGACCAATGTCAATCACCTCATTTCTTTTGGCCAGTGGTTGAATGGCCCTTGAGGCAATCACTCTTGTTTTGTATACAGGACTAGACGCACATCTAAATAATACAGAAAAATTCAGATATGAGAAATAAGTTGTCATTCAAGGCAATATAGTCTAAAAAATATATGGATACATTGCTATGATTTTGGTAAAACAAGAAATTGAACTATTAGCAGCACTCCAATAGCTATGGATCAAGGCTGTCAATAAAAATTGTTGGGGTCTAATAGCTCCACAACTTTATGCTGGTCGCAAAGGCTCAAATGTTAGGAATTTTCGTGCTGACAGTCATACTGGTGTAAACGTTGATGATCAAGATTAATAATCATAGGCCTGGTACTTCACTAAAAGAAAACAAAAATCACGAAAAAAAATTTAGAAGAGGAAGAATTAATGCATTTGATTTAAAAGCCTGAGCCATTTTAAAGTAGGTTATTATAAAAATAGATTAAGCCAATAGACACAAGATTCACTTATTTGATGAAAGCGTAAGACAGAGAACAACAACAGAGAAAAGAAAGGGGGGGGGGGGGTGACATATCAAAGGCTGTAGGAAAAGAGGAGGAATAGAGAGATAAAGGATGGACACTCACCTGATAACATAAGGAATGAAGGCACTCAAACTAAGACTTGTGTCTGACCCTTCTAGGGTAGAAGGGAATAGGCGACCTAACACAAGCAGCACTGGGTACAGACTTGGGTGAAGACTCAGCCGATCTCTTGACCTGATGTAAATGAAAAACCAAGGAAAAATG
Source organism: Elysia chlorotica (assembly GCA_003991915.1). Classification (NCBI taxonomy): domain Eukaryota; kingdom Metazoa; phylum Mollusca; class Gastropoda; family Plakobranchidae; genus Elysia; species Elysia chlorotica. The sequence goes on from RQTK01000513.1 coordinate 31,387, forward strand.
TGTATGTGGACACTCAGACGTTCTGCAGGTTCAACAGGGCTTTGAAAGCAGAACTAATTAATACAGATATCCTAAAAACAAGATTCTATAACTTAATTAAGATGCACTAAAAAAGGGGCACCATTGGTCCAATGGTTTGGGCGCTAAAGCTTCTGAGTCAAGGCAAAAATAATGGCAACCTCTACTTCACAAATGTCTTTTTCCTAGCACAATAAGGACGTTAACTCTTGGTTCCCTAACCCTCTGTTGAGCATGGGACCAACTTTGCTTTTTTTAAAATAACATGTGACTCTAATTCATAAATGTAAAATTGTAATATCCCATAGTCCCTCTTTCAACTGTTTTCTATCGAAAGCTCTTCCTCACTGTCTGTCTGTCTGTCTGTCTCTCTCTTTGTCTCTGTCTCTGAGTTTATCTACTCGGTTCCCTTGGGAGATTATATATAGGGACAGATCATTTTTGTCAAACTTTCATATGCACAATTTATCCCTACATCTGCTGAAGATGAATGATACAAGTAAAAAAAAGGGGCATATACTCTAAAATGTGAAATTAGCTAAGACTCACATTTCATCCCAGAATTAAAATAATCATACGATTTATTTTAATATTCAGATAAATTTCTCTTGTCAAATTTGTTATGAACTTATTTATACGTGTATTTTTAATTAAAGCTGTGAAACAACTTTCAAGATAAAATTCTGATAAATGAGGAAAACTGTGCAGCTAGATATTACATCTCATTCACTCACATGACATTTGCTGTGGCAACTTCGAGCTCCGACAAAAGAAAAGGGTACAGGGTTGGATAACGATAGAAAAAGGCCCGGCCAGTTTGGCTGTAAACAAAAAAGTAAAATGAAATTTGGTAAATTAAATACATCAATGGTTCTCAATTCAATTTCGTGGTTGATTGTTTATCTAATTTATATATTTTTTGATACAATAAAAATTTAAGTTGTTTTTCTTTCAATTAGCTTCAGGGAACAGCAGTTTGATTTTTTTAAAGCATTAAAAAACAAAAAGTAACATTTTACTTTTCTGTTCCAAGTCTAAAAACTTTGTTTTGGTGAACATTTGAACAAAAAAGAAAAAAAGCTAAAATATTGAAAACAGTTCCTCCATATGCACAAATAAGAGATTTAATCCTAATTGTAAATAATAATAAATGATTTATAATTATTAATCAGAGAGTTTAAAAATCAGTAAGAATTTATTTGAGCCTTTAAAGAGTTGATGGAGGCTTACTCACCAATTTTTCTTTGACATTGCAGACTCATCTTTGCTTCTTTTGACCCCAAAAATACGTGTCATCAAGGCACTCAGAAGAAGAGTGGCTGAGTTGCGGACCTTTAATAAAGTTACAGAAACTGGATTATGGAGGTTTTTTTCTTTCAGAAAAGAAAGAATGTAATTATTCCATACTCTCTCTATATAAGTACTCTCATACTTTTTCTTTTTAACATATATTTACTGTTTTAGAGAATGTTACATGAATAATGTAAAAGAAAAAAAAAAGCCACTTCCTTAAGTAAATATCATGCATGATGTCATCTGTAATTTGTAGTTTTCAAGTGCTACATAGTTGTGCCATGTAACAATCCCTTTGTCAATCTAATGAACGAGCTATAAACATTAAACAAAAAAGTTGGCTCTCAATTAAAAAAAAAAAGGCCCTTTACCTTCTTATATAGACCTCGTAGATTCAATCTTGCAATTTATATCTTTTTTTTTTGTCTCATTGTTGTGATTTTCTTTCAAATTTAATATGAGAATGGGTTTAAGACAAATGCATAATACAGATAGTATTTAAATATTTTCAAATGAAAAGCGTAAACAAAAATCTAGATGACTTACAGCCCACTGTTCTGATCTGAAGCCTAAAATAGCTGCCTTGAGTCCATCAGCTACATACAGCACAACATCGTCACCTAGTCTACTTTCTCTGTAGAGAGCTCTCAAAATATTCAGAGCATGCACCTATACAAGCAAAAGGCAAATAAAACATACAAAAATTTGTATCATACAACATTATATAAACACTATATTCATTGGCAACCTGATCTTAACACAAAGAATATTTAATTTAAACTTAAGTTATTTAAACATATAAGTTTTGGTCCTGCGGCATGAATACCAGCAATTCAAAGTAATCATAGACTTACAATCTCCAAATAAATTGGCACAGGGAACTATTGTATGTATGAAATAAAAGATGAGAATAATGACTAAGAATCTTTGTGGAGGGAATCACAAAAACTAGAAATCACTTTTAAACTTAACTTTCATTCCATTCTCACCTGTGCATCTGAGGATGATGCCAGATTTCCTCCATCTTCGCATGCTTTCTCCTCTTGACTTAAGGCAAGTCTGAGCAGTTCCTTCATGGCGTTGTGAAACATTTGTCTTCCTGTAAGATTTGGTTCTGTTGATGTGATGGCCTGAATAAGAAAAAAAATGTGTAAAAATAAGAGTTCATCAAAACACTAGTTCATTTATTTTTTATTATCAGAGCCCCTGTTTATTTGCTTTTTTTTAAATGAATGAATACATATTTGAATTAGTCAAAATATCATAGAAAAGGTTGTAATGCAGGGATTCATCTATGCTTCACTATGGCAAAGATTATAAATACACAGTGAGATATGAAGAATTGATGTTCTTGCACTCAAAGTGGGTGTGCGTCTCTTGCACAATGAAATAGTGAACATATCTTTCCTTTCATGTTTTGAACTATAGTTCAGATCAGTACTAGCTACGGTATAACTTTCGAAACTTAAAAACTTACATTAAAATAAATGATCCCACCTCCATTTTTTTTAAATTGTAAAACCTTTACACGTCTGCAAGAATTTTATTGAGGAATCAACAGTCTAACAAATAGCACAATTCTTGGCATACAAAACATGTATTTAACTAGCAATATTAATGTAAACCAAAGAGGACCAAAAGAGGAAAGGAGGGGAAAGAAATATTATTTTCAGATGCAATGGGATATATCAATATAGACATAAACCTGATCCTGAATAAGTCAGTCTATGTTATTTGATAAAGTGCCATGGTAATATGCTATCTGCTGCACTCAACCTGATTGAAATTGATAAGCTGATAATTTTAAGAAGCTTTGAAATGTCCAGGTACATAGTAGCTCTTATACATAAAAAAAATCCCACTTATGTTTTGAGGAAAGAATATTTGAAAAATCATAACTTAAAGTATGAGGTCTCCACTTAGATAATTACAAAATGTTTTCACTGATATGATAATCAAAAATGTTATGCTGGATTGATCTAAAAAAAAAAACACCAAACAAAACGGGTATAAAACTTGCAGCAACTGACTTGAACAAGGAAAGGAACTCCTGCACTTCTTCGGGTGGCACATAATCTGGATTGGGCGTCTTCTGATTTAATGTCTTGTAGAACTGCTGTGAGCCATTGAGAAGGAAGATGATGGAAGCAGCTCAGAGGATGCCTGAGAAAAAATGAAATTTAAACCATAACTAGCATGCAACAATTTATCATTATTGTTTAATTATTTCCTGGTCTGAATATAATTATTCTTTTTCTAAACATTTCTATGCAAAACTAGTGTTAAAAGCTTTGTCCAAGAAAATAAGTTCTTTGGTGAAACACTTATGCACTAATATGATGTATTATAAGGTTGTGAATCTATAACTATCTTAAGGAGCAGAGCAACTATGAAATTAGGCACTAGTTATCGACAATAAAGAAGAAAAAAAATAAACAGAGTATTTTCGAGCGAACAAGCAAAATTATATCATGGGATGTAAACAATTATCGGATTATGTAAAACATTTGGAAAGAAAAAAAAACTGTTATTGCCTAGTCTGTAACTATTTTAATATGTTTTAAGTGGAAATTGTACTCACTTCCATAGCATCTGACACATGAGTTGAAATCCAGCATATGCCAGCTCAAACGCGCCTCTGTGGATAGACTCGAGCAGTTGCTGATTGAAGTATCTGCCAATGACCTCAATCTGAAAGTTAAAGAGAATGAAAAGTCAGTGATTAAGCTTTAATTAAACATTTTCGATCATCGAAATAAAATACACTTTCTAAAAATACAACAATTGCTTTGGCAAAAATATTCTAAATAAAAGTTAATGTATGACAGTGAGCTTTGCCATTTGAAATAACTACCTTTTGTATGGTTTCATTGATCTCATTCTCCTACGTAACCACAGCATTTGTGTGATCCTAAGGAGTGGGGGGAGGAGGGGAGGTGTTCAAAGTGGCACAAGTGGCAGAGCATTGGTCTCCTATTTGGGATATTCCTAGTTCAAAACCCACAATTGGTGAAAAATTTGTTTTCTGCTTTTTACTGGTTGGGTCGGTGTCAGTAAAATGTAACCTGCGTGACAGGAGTCATGGTATCACCACACTGCCTGTAAGTATGGGCACGTAAAATTGTCAGATGTTAATCTTGGGCTCCGTTCACAACATAGCCTATATGATCCTGATGCTGGATACTGAGCAAGAACTGAGTAACTAACTAATAATAATAATAAAGTGCATTTATATAGCAGCTTTCCCATATTGTTGCTCAAAGCACTTTACATTTGTTTAAATCAAGCAATCAATAAAATATATTTTGCTAAAACTATGGTGTAATTTACAGAATACACAGAATCATAATAAAGTCGTATTATAAAGTTACTACAATCAAATAAATGATCATGGAGAAAGCATATGACACATTACAAGCACCAGTATACATTTCTCCGTTTTAGGTTAAAATAAACTTATGATTAAATAATTTGTAAAATAAAGGAGGTAGTATGTGTAAATACTCAGACTAAAAAGACAAAGGACTTGTAAATAAATGGTGGAGTAAAATATTGCACAGAATATACCATAATCATATTAACTACAAAGAGTCACTGAAAGATGTAAAAAAAAAAGTTTTAACTCTACTTTAAACCAACCTGATCAAGCGAGAGAAGACCTCCCTCTGCCTCCTTCACAATGAAATCTGTTGGAAGCTGCAGACACAGGCTGCCCAGGGTGAGAGAGACTTCTTTGATGCTGCGCCAGCCACACACCACCAGGTACTCTGGCATGGACTCCACCAGGGCCCGGCTCCACTCGGCATTCGGCATGTCTAAGAGGTTTGAGTGGAGAAAAGAAGAAACCAAAGTAAAACGCAATATCACCACTTTTCTCTATCATTAGCAAATAGAAAAGAAAGAAAACATAAAATAAAAATTGGAATGAGTAAAACAGAAAGTTAACTTTATAAAGCAGTAAAAGTTGTTTTTGTTATTTTCTTTTTTTTCTTTCTTTCTTTGATTGTTAAAGTAAAGTCAGAATCAAGTATCACATAAAATTAGCGTTTATGAGTTTTTTTGTCAATATTATAAGGTACTGAAAGCTGTTTTTTTTTTTTTTTGCTGCCAAATCTTTATCTTTTATTATTTTGCAGATAAATTTGATATACTTAAAAACCTTTACTGACGATAACTTAATAAATGTTTGATTTCAAGAAGTGAGAACGTTTTTTCTTGAATATATTTGTAACAAACCTGGGCCTGAGACCGCCTCCTCTGGGATGTTTCCTTCTGGAGAGGAATTCTGCACCACAGGGGAGACAACTCTAGACAAATGTAAGCAGCTGATGATCAGATGTTTGATAAAGTTCTTTGCTGATGGCATATGATCTTCCTCCATTGCACTAAAAAAAAAAACGAACAAACAAAAATATATTTCAAATGTTCATGTTAAACATATAAACGAGATATAGATTCTGCACAGAGAAAGAAAAAGTTGCAACTTGATATTTCACACAACCTTTTTGATGGTTTAAAATAATCAGGCACAAGGCTTTTTCACATCTTATTTGCATTTAATAATTGAAAAACAAAGAAAGAAGGATACTTTTAAACTCAACAGTCAATACTATTTACTAGTGTTTCCTGTTAATATCAAAGTCATTATGGTTTAATTAATTTTCATCTTTTAATGTGATCTATTTGAACAAATTCAGTCCAGCAAACTCACGAAAAATCAAGCTCTTGCAAAATGTATCTAATGCAGTGCAGAGTTGGATACATGGGCCTGCTTGCAGCAGCAGACACCAAACTCTGTTCAGCAACAGAAATTTGGCTATCTAGCAACTGTAAAAGAGACCTCAACAGCAGCAGTTTGGGATTGCTAGATAGTGCTGAATCAAGCAATTCAAGTGTAGATCCTGAGGCTGATGAAAGACTGGCTGCAAAAATAAAATAAAACAAACAAAAAAGGTGAAAGCAAGCAAAAATATGGCCTGTCCCGACCCTGCATAGTCATTTGAACAAAATATTTTACTGCTTAAAAATTATCAGAAGTAAAAGCAAAATTTGTCTCATACTCTTTGAGAGAGCGTAGAGGAACTAATAATTAGGGTACAGATTTTTCTGGGGAAATAGCATTGTCAGCTAGATTGCCATTCTTTTCCTCGTCACATTTTACTTTTACCAGGATATTAGTGCCTCAGCTAACATTCCATTCCGGGTTGACACAGGGGCCAGAAAATGTTTGTCCATCACGCTGATCTAGACCAGCACTTTTTCAATAGTAGCCTAGAATCCTAACCATTGGTCGAACAACGTTTAGAAATAAGATTTGATCAATAGCATAACATGATCCTCCTTAAAAGTGACTGCGGAGATGGAGTTAAGAATTGAAAAAAAAAAAGGATTTAAACAATAATAATATCATTCACTGTAGAGCACCTGCAAAGTCAAACTTGTGCGGATAAAACTCTTGCTGCTTAAGGAGGACCAGGAAAATGTAAACAGCTGTATCACAGTCTTGAGGTCGAGTGCTGCAGGCTAAGGAAAGGGCAACGTTCAATGTTTCTACTGTACCTGGGGGATCCTGTATGATTAAAGAGAGTAAAAATTTAGTTGATAGATGAAAAGAATCGTCCGCTATATTTTATTATTGCAGTTGTGTGAAAGACACTTTTAATACATAACAATTAACCATTTTTATTGACGTATGCTTCCAAGCAGAGAATTTGGAACATTTGGCAATCAATTCTTTTTTTTTAAATCATCGAATAAAACAAAGTACGCAATGCAGGACAATTTAGAAAAAATTGTATTATAACAATGGCAAATATCTGTTTACAAAATGTATTTCAAGAACAAATTACTAGTTTTAGAGTAGGATGTCTAAATGCAAAATCGTGCAAAAACAAGACTAAAGCCATTCAAGCTTTGATTGAAGACTTAAATATAAACTTGTTATGTTTAACACAAACTTGGTTACGAGAGAAAGGGGACGACACCCACATATCATCTATGATACTAGCTGGCTATGACTGCAAATCACGACCTTGATTTGGTCGATCGGGAGGAGGCGTTGCCTTTGTTCTTTGATATCACAGTTCCTCTGCCTGTAAGATAAACTTCTCTCTTCTATCAACACCCCCTACATCTTTTGAGGTTCAACTGATCGATATTGAAACTCAGTTCTGCTTCCAGCAGAAAACACAAGATCAATATTGACAGTTTTTTCTTTGACTTCCAAAATCTGGTAAACACTGTGAGCCAAAAGTGTCGCAATTTTGTCACCACCGGCGATTTTAACATTTATTTTGACAACCCAGCCTCTCCAAGCACAATAAGATTGAAATCAATTTTAGAGAAACACGGGCTTAAGCAAAGGGTGTCAGGGCCAACACAAAAGGCTGGCTATACTTTGGACTTATTGAGCCAAGTTGTGCCCACTTGATCAACACAGTAAAAGTCATTTATAAACAAATATCTGACCACTGCCGGCTCATTCTTGACTTATTTTATCCTACCGCCAAAATATCGAAACGTACTGTCCAGTCATGAAATAAAAGAGATAAATGAAACATCGTTTGTCAAAGAATTTAAGGAGGCACTAAAGCCATCTTCCATCACCGCCGGACACTCAAAACTTTGTGCTACCCTAGACAAACATGCACCACATGTTACATCTCCGAGAGACCCATGTCTCCCTGGTTCTCTCTCTCTCTCCATTAAAGTTATGTTTCTTTTGTAATTGTGATAATGGAAATTGTTAAGCTCATTGAGCATGGTCGTCCATGGAAGTGCACCATATAATTGAAATATGTTATTATTATCAATCTCTCATTATTGAAAAAAAAAAGCAATGTCCAGGATATCAGAAAAAAAAAATGAGACTATCTTCAAACAGCTGTGTATTTTGCAGCTATGAATTTCCAACATCATTTCAACTCAGGGCAAACTGTACCAACTTAAACTCATGTTGGCAACTGATCAAGGCACATACTCTCAACACTTTCACTTATAGATTAGGCTCGTGGAAAACATTGTTATATCTGGCAGCTTGAATAAAACATATGCCATTAAAAAAGGGATTGAATATCACACTTGTTGTAAAACAGTGTTTGTAAGTTTAACATGGAAGTTCAAATTTTAAATTTCCTTATTCATGATTTTTTTAGAAACATATTTCAACCATAAAGAGTCTAAAGCTGGAATATAAACTGATGCTAAGTTAAATGATCAGAAAATTAAATCCATCTAATTAGTTACCCTTACCCAAATTGGCTCTTGGTGTTTCAAGAAACCTGTGAGAATACCGAGAGCTTCCCTTTTGTTTTCCTCAAATGTATCAGTAAGGGCACCCAGCAGAGTCTGTATGTGGACCTTCTTCAACAATGCTGGTATACAGAAGCCGTCTTTCTCTAAGGTATATAAATTTGAAGAGGAAAAATTATTTGTTATGCCTGTGTTTTAAGTTTACTTCATTGACAGTTGTGAGAATGCTCTAGGTCTTAATATTTCGTTTGTAAGAGGAGGCATATTGCTTTAAATTTAAATTCTATTTTTAAGTACCCAGAGTTATAAAGAGAAAATTCTGAAAGGGTTATTTACCTAATCCAACACGAAATCCCTTTTTTTACAAACGTGTCTTCTTTAGCTACTTATTAAAGTAACAACATTTTAAACATCAGTTTAAAAATATATACTTAGCAATTTTTTGTGACATTTTTTAAATAGCCAATATAAGATTTCTCTACTGCTGTTTGCGAAATTTGTTTCTAACCTAAAATAAGTTACCCTTGGTTTGCATCTTGATAAAAAAAACAACATCAAATCACCTGATGTGAAAGAAGTAGTCAGAAGTGAGAGTATCGCCAGACTGGTAGTCCGTCGCGCAAATGCTGCACCGGGGTACAAATTGTCCACTGTAAACATGGTCAGCCAGGTCAAGAAGCACTAAAATTATAATAGAGTTTAATGACATATTAAAGTCTTTTGTAAAAGACACTTTTACAATTATTGTGTAATAATTGTAAAAGTTACACCAAATGAGTTAGGTGATGGTTATCATTTTTATTTATTTTCTTCCTTATTGACACAATATTTCCCATATGATCAAGGGGCTATATTTCCTGGCTTTCAATGACGCACTCTGGGTTTGTTTCCAGCCATAGGCTCCCGATTTACATATACATATTCTTTTTACCATAAAGGATTGTTAAGAAAACTAAGGGACCTATAAGTAACTAAAGATTACAATACAACACAAGCATATTACATTCATGAAAAAAGACTGCATACCTCATAATCATTAATGGACTTGCAAACTGTTTGTGTTGAGGTTTTTCCTTTAAGTTTTCTCCTCAGAGACAATATTGATTCCTTCACTCTAAACATTAGCTGAAATAAAAGGAAACAATTTTAACACTTATTCTTAAGCAAATCATTAGTGATTGAAAACATTCAGGAAACCTATAATGTTGCAGTTAATTTCAGCGATGATTAATAACATAGTAAATATAAAGATTTTAGCAGTGTTATTGTCTGAAGTTTTACAGTATCTTTAAGCATGCAAAAAAACAAAGAAAAAATAACATCAATAAAACTAGCACCAAAAGATAGTAATGAAATTTAGCAATAATCAATGACCTACAGAATAAAAATATATGAAATGTACTTTATAACATGCCTCATAACATCAATTTTTAAACAAGGTTTTCAGATGCACAAAATTTACTGTGGACTAAAATTTGTTCACAATAGAAGTGCATGGACATTAATGACTTTTATAATGCAAAGCAAAGCTCAAATCTCATTATTTTAAGTTATCATTTCCATTTCTCAAACAATACATTAAACTTTTTTTTCTAAAATATAATTAAATTAGATATGGCAAACACCCAAACAGATTTGATAATTAAAAGGCATCATGTCTCACCTTTTTTAACTGTGCAAGTAAATTTTGTCTAAAAGCAGGGGATTGGTTGTTAATGTTGTGAGGAATGAAGAACTTCAGCATTTCAAATTCAAAGATGGTGACAACTTCTGAAGTTTTGGAGTTTTCACAAACCAAGGCAAAAGCATCAAGGCGAATCTAGATTTGGAAAAAGACAAAAATCACATTAAGAGGAAATTGTTGCTGGTCTAAAAATAAAATGTCAAAAAGGGAACTACAATAAAGAATATGATGCATATTGCTTTTTCCTCCCTTTAAAGGAATTTCAGGCTTTCTTAAAGATAAGATAAAACTTAATTTGTTCTTTAAATTGTATGTATTTAGTAGTCTGAACATAAAGCAATTATATTAATTCATAATTTATACATCAAAAGTGATATGGTAAAAAATTGAGATCGTATGAAAAACACATTCTACACAAAAATAGAACTACAAAACTTTCCTGGCATGAAATTGCTTTCAGCCTACAATACCTCAATAGTTACATAAGACTTATTGCTTTAATATGATTGTCACTGCCAAAAAATTAAAAAATTGTTACAAAAGAGAATGTGATAAATATGAAGGCAAATTTCATGCACACTACTTTTATTATGCAATCATTATTAATTATTGATCAAAATATAACGAGCAAACAATAGAGATAAAAAGTTTGAAGTAAAGTAAGAAAAGTAATAAAAACAAAACTTTTCCTTTATTTGATTCATTGGGTGATGATTCTTCATCCTTTTTATTTATTTTCTTTTTAGAATTATGTCCATTTAAGTTAGATGCATATCACTCACATGATCATCCATACTGCACAAGGCCTCTTTCAGCACTTCTGATGACAGATAACCCAGCCAAAGTGAACCGCTTTCCGTGTTTACTGTTGATGTCTGCAGGAAACCCAGTGTGCGTGCTCTGTGCAGACACATGATGATTGCCCCTTGCGCCTGCTGTGGTGTGTCTGAAAGCAAAGTAAACAGGTCTTGCTAAAAATAACTTTCAAGAAAAAGCATTATTCATAAGAGTCTCACTGTTTTTAGTACCTTTTCCATTTTTAGATGTATTTTAGACAAAATTGAAAGACTTACAAACAGATAATAATAATAATAATAGTCAAAATCCTTTTAGGCAAAAAAGGAAAGAATCTTTTTCAAACTGCAGTAGGGTAATTGTACATCAATGTTGTCTATGAAGCAAAACAATAAAAGAGATATCCAATTAAAATTGTAACAGGCATCAAAATATATTTCGCTTTACATATTTAAAGAAGTGAAGTCGTATTTTCTTAATCCATAAACATATAAAATGGAAATTGGCCAGAATGGTGACAAATTCATACCTTTAAGCCTTGTGGAGAGTCCCTGAATCAAAAAGTTTAAGACCCCTTGTCCTGACTTCAGCAATCGCGGGAGCAGATACTAAAATGGTAAAGAAAAAAATTGATGGAGAGTTCTTATAGCTTATAAATGGCAAAATATTTTCTTACAGTTTGCATGATGCATTAGTAGGGGGTTCACACTGATGTTTCTTATGAACTTGATCTTCTAACAGTGGTTTTCTCCATTGTGCATAGGTAGCTTTTGTTGTTTTTTTCATAACCGAGACAAAATTATTCTTTATCAGATCTAACCAAGTCAAAACAGAAATTGTTCTTTTCAAAACGTCCTCTCATAAAAACCAATAGAAATGTATCCAGTCTGCCTTGATTTGGATTATCTTTAATAATAAAAAAATTTAAACTGTTATTATTATTTAACTAAGAATATTAGTTTTTTTTTAAATTGCTCATTTACTTACTATTCTTCAACCATTTTTCAATTTTTTTTAAACATGATCAACCAATATATAGTACAAAGGATAAATACCTCTACAATATTTTGCTTGAGTTTCTTCCTTGATGTACACATTGCTTTTGTTACTGGTTCAGCCCACATTTTAAAAAATTTGGCTTCCGAAGATTCAAGATGAGATTCTTTCCTTGGAGGGTTTTCCATTCCATGAATCTCTGTTACTACGCCATTTTCTTTACTTGGAAGTGCTGCAATTTTTTTACAAGGATCCAACAAGGCATTGCTGAATCCCATTTCTTGTATATGAGAGGCAAACAAAGTGCAGTACAGCTCGCTGGCCTGAATACAGCAAAAAAACAAAAAAAAACAAAGAATGAAGATAGGATATAAGGGAAAATGTTAATTTGAGTTGTTAGGATTAGAATTCAGGCCTTAAGATAAATAAAAGAAGACAGATTTTTAAAAAAAAGGTGTAGCTAAATAAGATTGGCCCTTCACAAGAGCGTTTTCGTTACACATGCTATACAATTTGAACTTATCACACTTCATTTCTAATGGTTGGGTTGGTGTCGGTTTGATATGATCGACCTGTCTCTGTGTCTCAGCACATAGGATCCATTGACACTTACATAACAAGACAGTGCCTGCTCCTGTAGTTGTTGAATGACTTCCACCGGAAGGTCTGGTCTAATGTCCAGCAGTGATTGGCTGCCCAACTGGCGCACACAGCTAGTCAGAGCACTAAACTTTCCTCTGGAGGTCCAGCTCACGGTGAACAGATGCTGCACCAAAGACTGAAGAAACAGGTCGCTGGCAATACATTTGTTCTCCTTTGCATTCTTTCCTATGGGAAGAAAAAGGATCTAAACTAAATAAAATTGAATCTGTATCCATCATCCTGTTATCAAACTTCTCAATGGTTGCTCAAACGAGAAATTCAACAAAAGTATTAAAGCTGGAGTTAGGGTCACAAAATTTTTTCTCTTTAATATTGTGGCCTTAATTATTTCTATTGCTATTTGAATAAAAAAGATTGACTTCAAGAATAAAATACTGAACACATGATTGATATTGGGGTTTTAAATTTCCTTCATGGTGATCTTAAATTTCATGTTTTTCGATTTACTTGAAAAAAGGAGGTTTTATATCATTCATAGCTGACAACTTTTCAGAAGGCAAACATATTTTTTGCCCTAAAAAAAATTTTTGTCACTGTAAACCTTTCACTAAACGCCAGGTTAATTATAACTTTAAAAAGTATACCATGGACTAATTCTATCTAATAAATGCGATTTTGTTGATCTTTATCTGACAGTGTCAGTGACACCACGTAAGCAACATACAGCCCTTGAGTGAACTAAATATATTTCCAAGACGGTTGACTAAAGAGCAGCTCGCATTTTGCATTGAGATGTGGGAAATTTTAGCTTAATATAATCTGTATGTGATATTCTCAGTACTTAATACATAATCACAGCTTTCCCAATAATTTTGATACTACATGTATGAAATTAGAATAGATACACATATCTAATATATAGGTTTATATTGGTAATATCGGTTTCTTTACGTCCAACTTTTTCATCTAGGTTATGAATCGGAGGGGTCTTAAGACTGACAGCTTGACTTGTTGTCACATAGTACAAAAATTCAAGCTCAGCTGATCACAAACTGACACCAAAAAACTGATTATTGACTGAACGAACTAGCAGATAACGAAATCCACCAACTAATTTGCTAGATCGTGGGTTAACTGGGCACCTTCCTATAAATGTGTAAACGGCGCTCTACCACTTGAACCGTTCAACCCTCTAGGTCTACTAAAAGTACTATCTAGGTCACTATTTATAGCACAGAATTAGATCTAGATAAATACCATAGGATATCAGCTAGGTCTAGAACCTAAAGCTACAGTCTAGATTAAGATTCAACATCATGAGATGCAGGCCAAATGAGCCAAAGCCTTAAACCTAGTTTGGTTTCGGAACGACAGATAAGTTTGTTTGGAGGCACCGGTCTTCAACCGGCAATTCAAAAGAGAATGTATATGACAAATCATGTGTTCCTATAAAGATCGTCAATGTACGAAAATGTCTGAAAATAACCATAAAAACCGTTTTTAATGTACATGCCACCAGTGCCCAACCCTGCAAATAGGCCCACCATTAGGGACCAGGGCCTGTTGACATTGTCTGAGATATCAGTTCTAAATCTGCTTCCCCAGTGACAACAAAGACAAGATAGATACTCATAACTCGAACAAAACCACAGGATGGACAGATCGCCGGCGTCCTAAGCATGTAGCCGATATGAACCGCATTACTCCAAAAGCACTGCGAGAAAACGGTTTCTAGTCTATAGATCTGTCGAAGGATGCACAAGACCGAACTTGAGCAAAATTTAAATTCTTTTGGTTGGTCCAATAAATGGCTGGGCTGACTGTGCGTGATTGCCAAAAATGGCTGCAAGCATTGAGCCGTCTACCAGGCATGTATTTTTACGTCCAATCATAATAGTGCCAAATACATATTTTTTAGCAGGTGCACTCAGAGGCCCAAATATGTATTTTGCTTACTGGTTGGCAGCTATGTATATTATTCTTTCCTTTACTGCTATCAAGGATAAACAAAAAGAGAGACAATTGAGACTGCAAGCTATGGGAACTAAGGTAACCTTTCTGTTCTAAAGATAAATTATGTAATCCTTGGTGGACTATCTTAAACCTTCGTGCCTGTAAGAAATATTTATAAGGCAAAATGAAAAGGCTTGGTAATTACCATAACTTGATAAGCTGCATAAAACACAAATAATTGACAAAAGCACAATTGGTCTCACCATGTTTGACGATGCAATGCAACTGCAGCACTTTTTCAAAAACCACTTTAGCACTCTGTCGCACAATCTGCATAGAACGTTCAAGTCTCATAATTTTTTATCAGGCATAATGCAAATTATTTTTAAAATCCATCCAAATGAAAAAAAAAATGCAATTGATCACATATTATTTCGATTTCATATCTAACAACTTAAAAAAAAATAAATACAGCTAAGATTATTTCATAAAGTTACTTTCATAAGATTCTTTTTAGCATCTTTGCGGAAAATTTCTTATTAGAAACAAAAGTATGAAAGAGGCAGTAATTTACATCTAATTGATCTTCCCAGTTTGTCCACACATATCCAAGAAGACTTTGCATGCTTGATGAGTCTCCATCCATTTCTTGAATAAAATCAGCAGGCGCATTTACTTTTTGTACGCATTCTCTGTAGAGTGAAGTCCAATTTCAAACAATGAGAAAAAATTCTACTCAGATGTAATCATATCAAATTATTTAAAATAAAAGCCCATTACAGAAAACATGTTCATGAAAGCAATATTTAACAAACTGCTTTGTTCTTATTCTTTACAACATGTGATGTAAATTTTAATATCTACTAATGTATAAAACAGTAGAGCATTTAAATTTATTGTTCCACATATCAATGAATATGTAAGGCAATAAAAGGCTTGACAAATGTCTAATTTCAATATCGAGTAGAGCATTGGTTATGATTCTACATATAAACATACAATTATTTCATTATGCTCTTTAGATGTCTGGTTCAATACTTCATCTGAAATTTAAGTTTGATAGTTCACCGAGTTTTCTGCATGATATATTTGATGGCACTAACATCCTGTCTTCATGATGCAATGATTATAAACTCAGAAACTCATTTGGATGATATAGGTTTATTTCCATCATGGTCTTGTTTAATGTTTTAATAAAAAGAAACAGAAAAAACAGAAAAAATAAAAACAAAAACATGAACAAACAATAATATGATTCTCCAACTTTACAGAATACAACTAAATACGTATAATACGTACTGGTTGGCAGCTATGTAATATGATTCTCCCTAAGAGTCTACAGTTTTTTAACTGTAAATAGTTAAGCAGGAAAAAAACCCAACTACAACCATAAGTTAATTAGTTTTACCATGGATTTGTTAAATTCAATATTATTAGAAAAATTAAATGAATGAAAACGGGACAAGACTGACTTTAGGACATCTCACAAAGTTTATAATAAAAATTTGAAGAATCCACCTTAAAATATTAGATTGAATACTTTTTTACAATTGAATAATTTAGTATAACAGGACTAGACTGATAATCATATTTCTTACAGGAGTTTGGTTGCAAACAGGCTGACTGTCTTACTATAAAGAGTCCTGCTAGTTGTGTCTGTACATCTGAAATATAAAGGTACCAATATACTTTACAACAGGATTTTTTTTTAATAATAGATAAAACAGTGACTTGGGTTTGATTTAATCTATACAGCACAGGATGATAAATTAACTTTATAGCAGCTAGAGGATGTGAAATACCTTAAAATTTCCTCTAGGAAGGACTGTAAAAAAACATACAAAAATTACATTCTATTTTGCCTTTGCATTGCTTTGGTGGCTCATATTCATTTGTTTACATAAATGGTGATCACATCATGAGTTTGCAGTTGTTTTTTTTTCAAGAATCCAACTGATAATTACAAAAAGTCACTAATCCAGTGACACGCAACTTATAAATTATTTCCCAGGTAAGTTTCGGTTGTAACCTTGATGTTTTTAACCAATGCTTTTTAATCTTATTCATTTTAGTTACTGCTTTATTTACCCTTTCCATGACTGATGTATAGAGTCAAATAAATTGCACACATTCAAGATAAAGCTGTAACAAATCTTTTGAAACCTTTAGAAATAATACTGTTGACATACCTTGTGGAATACCCTAAAAGAGCTGGAAGGAACACATGAAGGTAGAAATATGAACCTGTAGGCATTTGATGAACAACGCAGCGTGGGTGCACCATAGCTATGTAGCCAAAAGCTACAGCCAAGGCAGACAGTGTTGACAGAATCTCCATGTTCAAGAGGTTGGCTTTGGTTTGATCCAGCCACTGCACAGATGGTTGTAGTTTACACACTAGAGTATTGCTACTTGGGAGGAGAATCATTGGAATCTGGAATAAAAGATGTTTGAAAAATAATATCATGGTTAAACCATGGAAGTAGTAGTAGTAGTAGTAGAAGAAGAAGAAGAAGAAGAAGAAGAAGAAGAAGAAGAAGAAGAAGAAGAAGAAGAAGAAGAAGAAGAAAGAATTTGATAATTAACAAAGCAAAACAAATAAATTATAATATAGCCAAGAGAGGATTTAACATTATTTTAAGAAATCTCAATATCCAATGGTTGCATGTGTTACCACACCGAGTATCATTTATTAATTTTTTTAAAAGAAGAAAAAAAATCAAATAGCTTTTAAATTACACACTGTTATAACTACAAGATCTAAAATAAGTGCCTTTATCTCAATTTTTTTAAATGGTACCTTTACTTTTAGTCTGAAACAACCCTTAAATCTACCTGATGAGCCACCTCTTGGCATGGTAGAGCCAACTGCAGAATGAGAACGGCATTCATGGCACAGCAACATCTGCAGTCCAGCAAAAACAACTCTGAAAAAAAAACAGTTATAGAGCTAATTTGAAATATCAACCCCATTTTAACAATGCACCTGTTGCTGTTATAGATCATGTTAAGATATAAGGGGGGGAGGGGGGGATTGTGTGAATTTTTGTTACAATGTATTTACTCTTATCACAAACTTTAATTAAAATCTCATCGCGCAAAAAAAAAAGATCACTGAATCACTGAGGTCCATACCATTTAAAAAGCCCCATCTCTTTGACATCCCAATTTTAACCAAAACATTTTTTTGTTTGTTCATAATAGTGAATTCTAGAATTAACTTATGACTGTATATAATATTTAGGACATTACAAATTTATAAGACTTTGCACTTCTGTTTACTATGCGTAAGAAATGAACAACAGTAAACAAGAAAGAAAGATAATTAAAGCATTGAATATTGAAAATCTTTGGCTTACCGTTTGCCAGGATGCTAGTATCTAAATCCCATATGATTGTTAATAAGCTGGTCTCGTCAACGAATCTTGCTAAAAGCTCAGAATTGTCAACTACAGCTTTCTGTAATACTAAGTTCAGCGTCTGAATTGTCACATGGGAATGGTGCATCACTTCGTTGAGAAACACAGGTGGCACATCAGCACTAAAAAAGATGAAATCGATGCAAAAATGTAACAATACATCCTATGAACTTAATAAAACTATTTTGCAGTAAGAGAGATATTGAGGCTGCTTTAAAAAAATCAAACAAAAAAAAACACAACAAAAAACATGGATAAGTCATGGCACATGTTTTTAAGCTATTGAGCATCTTATACCCATATAAAAAAAAATGAGTGTGTTAACGAAGAAATCATATTACTTAAACTAAAACTAGGTTATTGCTACAATGAAGTCTTCTGCAAGATTTCTCTTTGATAGGAAAATTGTTAAATGTGTATCATAACATTTTTTTTTGAAAGTGTATATGGTATGCAATCAAGAAGCAGATTCATTCATTCTAATTTTTAAGTCATTCACAATTTAAAACTAGAAGAAAAACATCTATTGATTAGTACATAAAGTGAAACAGCGTTCTACAGGTTCTTTTCTTCCCATTAAGGAGACAAAAATACTTACTGAACTTCAAGATAAAACTTGTGGCCCACGCCTGCCAAATACTTGATGACTGTGAACAAAATCATACAGGTGTGATTTATTATGCATGGTAAAAATTAAACAAATTCCTTGCAACAAATAAAGGCATGCACTAGTCCATTTTATGCTTTAGTCCGTAAACTGTCTGTTTCAAATATTGCTTTTAAAACATTGACATAATAATCTACAAATTCAATGTAACGGTATAAAACAGGTATTGAAAAACGACACACATAAAAAACAAATTAATAACAGCATAGACTTTGTTCTGTTCCTTTGGAGATGAGTGGAAAAAAATTGAAACCAGCCAAAATTTTGATCCTTGACAATAAGCATATTTACACAATTCTGACAACGATACTTTTTTCAGCTATCTAAGTAATCTAAAATTTTCTCACACCTTGTAGTGCAATACTTGACAGACAGCTCTCTCCTGGAAAAAATAGGAAAGGACAATCATAAAACACACTTCAGTAAAAAACAAAACAACAAAAAACAAATTCCTCTATTTCATCAACAAAGAAAAAAACAAATAAATACCAACATAGTTTGATTTATCTCAATGGTTCAAGGAAATGTGCAGTATTTCACATTGCACTTTAATTAATGATAATTTGGGCACAAACTTTTAATATATAGAATGGCATCAAACTGTTGTCTTACATAGACTACTAAAGCCATTGATCAGAAGAAGTCTTTGCTCTTTTAAAAAATAGTTTATTATAGTTAAAATATGACACAAGGGTAAATAATTGTTCTATCAAAATCTTAGTATACTCTGACCAGCCTAGTGAAGATACTCAGTATCATCCTTTACATTATATTACAAACTTGCAGTCTATTCATGACCATACCTAGTTTAAAATTTTCCATCAATGCAGCTATAGTGCTTACATTGTGTCTGGCAGTCTCGATCTGAAAACTACCACACCCCAATATCTTTTCAAGCTGAGAGCAAATTTCCGATTTCACAAAGCATTGAGACTCTTGATCCAGGCTCTGGAAAAAACTTTGAAGAAGAAAAAAATTTTGTTTCTGAAATTTAATTGTAAATCAGCAAATCAGGAACAAATCAAACCAAATTAAATTAGAACAATTACTTTCAATTATATTAATCAATGTAATACAGAAATGTCCGACTTTGTTTTTGAACAAAATGCAGCAGTTTTATCTAACTGAAGGGTCCTTCCTCAGTTTGGAGAAATTAATTTTGGCATCAGGTGGAGGCTTCATTTTTTCTTTAATTTCAGCCGAAACGTCAACGAGACTAATCTATGGTTGTTATTGTAATCGGCATCAGGTAAAATTGCACTGAGAAGGGCATTTCTGTAACGTTTGGAAATAAGGATTAAGTCAATCTGTTTTTATTTTATCTGTCATCAGGACTTTCCCATGTCCATTTTCTAATAGACGACTGTTCTAACCAACTGTTCCCCACAAAAAAAGTTATTGACCAAACAACATTCAATAAGCTGCTCTCCTCTCTCATTTCTGACATCCAAACCATGAGATCCAATTGCCTCGTCTACCCCGTCGCTGCCATTTAAGAATTGAAATAGCCCATTATAATGACTGGGTCTTGTGACTTGCACTGTTTCTTGGTTTCCTCCCCTTGTTCGAAAAAGGCCTTCATTTTATCTCCTGTGCTAGTAGATGTCAGTCATCGGATGGTATTAATCCAAACCCCCTTCCATCTGGTTTCACAAAGGCCTAAACGTTTATTTTTAGTCTTCCCATTTCCCTCGTTATATTATCAAATTTCCCCTCTTGCAGCATAGTCTAACTCTAAACGTTCCACGTTGCAATAATCAATTTGTGTTTTAATATTAATTTCCGTGCAGTAGCTGCATAATGATCGGATGTCACCTGTGGCGCATGACTGGTCTGCTTAAGAGTTTTTTTTAAATCCAGGTAGAAAGTGTCTCATCTGGATTATTTATCTGGTTTTTTTCTTGCACTCAAAAAAATATCATAGGGAAGCATGGATATGAAATGTAACCTTTTTTTTTCCTTTTCTTTTTTTCTTTCAGGTGAAATTAAAACTAAGAATCAACCACAAAACATTTATAAATAATTTTGTAACTTTGTTCTATATTGGGTACATGAAAAATATGTTTAAAATGTACGTGTTCACGGATCAGAGCTCTCTCTTTCAATATAATTATGGTTTCTTTGTTCTGCGTTATGAAGCTTTGGTTGGTTAATGGGGTTTAACAAATTAACAGAAATTACTTAATACATGTGAGAATGAATTAAAAAAGGAAAACAAAGATAGTAAAAACACACTATAAAGCTATATGGAGTTTCTCTTTTGATATGAAATCTAAACCATTCACAAGAATTTCCTTACCTTGAAAGAACACGCTTTGCAGGAATTTTCGTTGAGCAATTAAGGTATCTTGAAACCAGGTGCAAAAGAACCTCCTCCCTTTCATTTTTCTGCAGATCAGGTTTTATATCTTTCAAGACCTGTAAATTTCAATATTTTCAAAGTTAGTATCTGATATATGCAACAAAACGTGTCTTTACGAGAAGCTTTTTTTTTACTATGCATATGCTTGGGAAAAGGTTGAAAACATTGATATCTCATTTGTAACATCAATGCCATTGAAGAATCTTGACATACAATGCCACCAAAAACAATTATATAACTTGCCAGAGTGATGCTTAGTATTTATCGTTGTATAAATTAATGTACTTCAAGAAATATGTTAGTATGCTTTAAAGTGATTACAAAGTAAACAATCTATTTTCAATTTTTATAAAAAATTTTTACAGCCATTTATGAAGAAAATATGTTGGAAAAATGTTTAAAAGGTAGGACTTGATATTTTTCTTTCTACTGGTTTCATGAACGTTTTTTTCTCACTTTCTAACTTTAAATAAATTATTAGTGCAATGCATTTGATTTGAGTACAAAATTTGTTGATGTTCATTTGAAAATATAATCTCATTATGGGCACAAATATGATATAAAACAGCTAGCAACTAAAATCTCAGAACAAGTGATTCAGAATTTTTTTTTTTTTTAATAAGTGTTTTGCAGAGAAGTCATATCACGTTAAACTATTGGCTTATCCAGTAAAATAGTCAATTTATATATAAATAAAAACAAAAAACAAAATGAAAGAAAGAAAACTAAAGAACATAACTATTTATTTTCCTTACCTCTTTCAGATTTAAAAGGCCTATCTTTGTTTCAAAAGACACCGGCACTCTGGCAATCAAAGACTGCATTTTAGAACAATCTGTGTTATAAAAAAAAAAATGAAATTTAGAGAAATATGGATTTTATTTACGAACACTGACAGCTTCTGCAACATCAAAGTAATATATAGGTATAGCAGGTTTGTCTTGTCTGTAAACAACAGCCAAGATGGATGGATTTTTGAAACAATCGCATCAAAATACAAACCCCAGCCTCAGACCATGTATCAAACCATTTGTTATATCACTTAAAACACACTGTTTATTGATGAAAATTGTATCATACAACTTTTTTAAGCAATGACAACAACAGTACTTCCCCTCTGACAAAAGTTTATAATTTAATCCTTGCTTGTGAGCAAGCTGTGTTCTTTGGTTGCAGCAAACACTAAAAAAACATTTTGAAAAGTTTGTTGCCTCAATTTCCATGACTAAGTGATAAAATTATAAATCTAAATCTACATTTCAGACATTTTGGATAAAATCTTGAATAGATATAGAATATATACTGAAGGTTAGAATCTATAAATTATCTATAGATCGGAGAGCGATCAAGCTCAGTGTTCAGTGTACACGGTAACATGGTTTCTATGCAGTAGCGGATCACTCAGTTTGCATTCACTGATCTCCTGACTGGGGTCATAAATCGCGGCCGACAGGAGGAATACGATCATCCCTGCTCGCTTCTCGCTGGGCTGCCCGCCCATTACTTATCAGCCAGCTAATCTGGAATTTCGACATTAAAATTACAACATTCACTACCTTCTAACATGCACTGTTTTTATTTAAATCCTCCCTTGAAACATAGAAAATAAAAGCATGTTCTCTAGTATAAGACGCAGTTTTTCATTTTA
Organism: Elysia chlorotica; assembly: GCA_003991915.1. Classification (NCBI taxonomy): domain Eukaryota; kingdom Metazoa; phylum Mollusca; class Gastropoda; family Plakobranchidae; genus Elysia; species Elysia chlorotica. The sequence continues at coordinate 54,076 of RQTK01000513.1, forward strand.
TTCTATGTATACTACAGTGCCTTAAACATTATATGTTTTGAGCAACGTTTTAGCAATATATATATTTTTTAATTGTTATAAAAAATATGTAAGTTGATTTGATTTTTTAAATATTTGTAATGTTTAGAAAACATTAGTGACCATATTTATTTCTGTGTGGTTTCATGCTCATCAGTCTGTAATTTTAAAAGCTATGGTCCATTATTGATGACCATCATGCCATATCAGTGACTGGTAATTTTCTATCTGCCCTAAAAACCTATATTTAGCAGACACTTCTAAATGTTCAGTCTTAAAAGTCAAAACAACATACTTTATATGCTTTAAAATAATTATATTATTGGCCAATGAAATTAACAATTTTCATTAAAAGGTTTACAAATCACCATCTTTGGTCTATAATAAGTACTTGTATGTTTCTACCTTTTCCTTATAGAATATAGACTTAAACCACTGTAAAAAGAGAGAGAGAGAGTGAAAGAGAGAGAGAGAGAGAGAGAGAGAGAGAGAGAGAGAGAGAGAGAGAGAGAGAGAGAGAGAAAGAGAGTACATACAGGCTAAGTACTATATAGTGTGAGAGAGAGAGAGAGAGAGATCAGGCCTATAGAGATCTAAGTGAGTAGTCGGATGTCAATCCAAGAGATGGCACTCCTTGAGTTTTGTGGTCCCTAACCTGTGGGTGATCAAATGGACGGAATTTGAGGGGTGGGTGGGTAGGAATTCAAGGATTCGATTACATCTGAGTCAGTCAACCTGTGAAGAGAGAGAGAGAGAGAGAGAGAGAGAGAGAGAGAGAGAGCAAGCGAGTGTGAAAGGGAGAGATAGAGTTTCAGTAGCTTAATAGATCAATTTTATGTGCTTGTGTATGTTGTCGTCACCCCCCTTCCCCACCCGAATTGTACCAATGTCCAAATAAACAGTTGAATACAAACAAATCGTGCCCTGTTTATAATTTTATTTGAATCAAATAAATCATGCAATACCATAAAAAATAGGTAAAATAACACAGAGACAGGGAGTAAGTACAGTTTCTCGGTATCTCTAGTTCCAAGTTGGCATCTCGAATAACTGACCTAAGATGTAGATCTTCTATCTGGATCTAGATCAAGTCTAGATTCGAGATCATGCTATTCTTTATCTGGTTTGTAATTTGTTGACTGTGTTTGTTGACTGTTGACATGTGCACAATAAAAACTGAATATTACTGAATTGAAAAGCAAATCATTTCCACCCTAGTCATTAGCAGTCTATGATGAGTCTATCTACAATCTCTTGCTAAGAGGGTGAGGAACAAAGTTGACGCCCACATGACCACTCACCACTGTCTGCAACCATGCACACTTCCGTCAACAATAGAAAAGTGTTTGAAGGATGCTAATCTGATCAAATGAACCATTTCATTCATTAGAATTGAAATTGTTACGTCCACCAATGGTGCAATAGTGATTTTGTGATCTTAGTAGACATGCACGATGTACAACAGAAACACTGTACCTGAGGAAACATCAAAACAGATTTGCAATACATTGAGGTTACCACATAAACATTGTCAACAACTCTCAGCTGATCGAGCTGTGTGTTTAGTGAGTAGGCCTTCTCGTGTTGTATATTTAGAAAATCTGTGAGTTAATTAAGTGCTGCATTTTGGATTTAGACAGTGTTATAGATCTAGATGCAGAATTTTCGAGATTATAACGTCCTAGAAAAATGTACATATAAAATCTACATTTTCATAACAGCAAACTTTCACTCCGCCTTGGGAATCGGTTCGCAAAATAAAATTTAACCTAATTTAGGTAATTTAAAAGCCTTTCGAGATTCTTTATGCAAGTTAGGTTATTAATAAACAAAAAAATTAATGAAAATTGTCCTTTTAGTTCACCAGCGTCATGTTGGATTAATAAAAAGAAGTATATTTTCAAAGTTTATAAATGCCCAGATAGATGATCTACAATACTTGTATTCAGGTGCTGAAATAAAGAGCATTAGTTGTAAGCGAAACTGTAAGCCTATCTCCATCTACTTTTGGGAGAAAGGTGTCCCAGAAATAAGTTTATCCATTCAACACAACTCATGACTAAATCATCAATTTCAGTTTTAAACGAACTCACTTTCTTAAAAATCAAATTCATGAGATATCTGCTTTCTGGTGTCACACTGCCCTTTGAAAACCTAATATTAACAACAAAACATGATCATCACATCTCTTTAGATGCCTTTCCATTATAAATTTATGTTTTAGTATTTAAACTCTGTCAAACTATAGTTCAAATTATGTTGTTTCTGAAAAAACTTGTAACTTGTTAAATTGTATTGAATGCTGTAAGCCTTAGACTGCAAATGAACAGTTTGCAGTGAATTGAGGATTGAAAATGTCTACGCCTGTCATTCATCTATCAATTTATCTTAGCTACACACAAAATGGAACACAAATTTTGCCAGTCATTATCTAGATCAGCTTGTTATATCTACTCTGATATCCTTCACTGTCTTGAAATAAACAAAGACTGAACTGTCAAAGGAGTCGTATGTATACATGTGGACCCAGTGACTTGGCTTGGCATTCTTGATACCTTGGGGAACTTTAAGAAGCCAAAAAAACAAACTCTCTTGAAACTTAGAAGGTTAGCTGTGCTTCCTACCCAGTTAATTCCATTTGGTTTCCGCATACTCAAAATATGGTTTGGTCAGTGAATTTTCCGATTAGCTATTCAAAAGCAACATATCAGATCCTGTTATCTTACATTAAATGATTGATTGCCAGGCTTTCCAATTCCAGGTGATCTTCACCCAAAAAAATAATTTTCGCAGTGCAAATCAGATGTACAGGAGTAGAGCTTATGACTCTTCAAACAGCACTTGTTACAGCCTCAGGAACATACCTAGTATTTTCTTAGTGTCCATTTAGGTGTATAGCAAAGTGTCATAACTTTTAAAAGTGGTTCTTTCTCATCTCAGGCTGATAATTGATATCATTTCTTTTATACCAGGTCAACAATGACTGGATTAAGTCTTTACATAGGGGCCGCATCATATCACTGTCTGGAAATGAAAAGTTGGAAGTCTGCAAAGTGCAAAGATTTTTATCTAGATCATGTGAGGAAGTCCCAAGCCCCTGGGTAAGAATATCAGTGAAGGCTATCACAAAATCGGATGAAATTTATGAAGGGTGAGTCATAATATTCTAGAGGCGTTATGATTTTACTAACCAAGTTTTATTAGAATTAGAGGCAACTCTTTGTGACTATGGCTGCTGTGGTTCTTTTTAAAAGCAGTGTTTTAAAAAACCTGAAGATAAATGTATGATTATGAGCTGGTTGGTCACATTAAAAAGCTCTATTAAAGCTGGTGCAGTTGTCAGTGCGCAACAGAAAACTTGTGATTACTTTTAGGTCCTGTTTGTACTTGCATTTTCAGACAAAAGTTGATTTCTAAGATCTTCTTTTATGTTCATTTTGAGCAAATTTCTTTCAAATGTATACATAGTTTAGATATTTAAATCTTAATAAATGTGTAGTATCTCTGCTTTCCCTTTTTTCCCCCCTTTTTTATATTAAGAAATTTAAAAAATATGTATCGAGATTCATATATTGTAATATTTTTTTAAATTTATTTTTTATTATTCTAGGTTACCAAGAGCTTGTTTGCAGAAGCAATGGGCTTGTGGAAGTCTGTACGAGTTTATGTCTCATGTATGCAAGGAAAACCTGAGTAATCTATGGGTACAAGCGCACAATACTCTAACAAATGCAAAGCTGAATCAAATTCCTCATGACACAGATTTATCAGTAAGTATTTGATCATTTATTTGTTTCCCTCAATGCCTCCCAGAGCCAGAAAAGGCAAATTTATGTTGTCAGTGCAACTAATGCATTTCACACTAGAAAACCAACAATATTGTGTATGCATCGTGTTAAATATCAAAGTCTAACAAATTCTCAGATGTCAATTGAAAAGTATTAATAGTCAAGCACATATTCAGTAATAAAAAAACAACAAAAAAAACCCAAATAGGTTGATTAAATATCCAACTCACATTAACAATGGCACAAATATGAACAAAATAAATGCCTCTTACTTGGCCTGTTTTCTGTGATGCATTCAAATGTATATATTATATCTCTCACTTAGGTTGTTGTTTTTTTTTCCTAAAGACAGTTCTCTTATATGTATAGAGTCCATTATATATCATATGAATTACTGCCGTGTATTTATTGTCAACTAGATTTGTAGTAGCTCACATTTTGTTTCTCCAGTTTACAGATCTCATACGAAAGTACCTGTGCCGCCTCAGTCCTGGTGTCTACATCAAAGTTCCCACTGCGTGTGCAGAAGGGGAACAGAAGCTGCCTAAAGGAACTGGGATGAGAAGCCACAGCATTGTCGACAACTCAGAGAAATTCTACCCTGGGGGAAGCAGCAGGGTGATACTCGGCCATTCGTCTAGTTTTTACACCACAGCAGAGACCAACCTGTGTCACGGCCTGGTTCCTATAGACTTTGTAATAGAAACAGATGAACATTTCCTCATAGTGCAGCCATACATCCACTATTCATTGAGAGATTCTGTCATGTTTAGTCCCACTATTTTGGAGACAAGCTATGCTAAATCTCTCTTCATTGTTTACCAACTCCTGCATACAATGCATTCCTTGCACAATACTGGTCTCTGTATGGGTGACATACGTTTAGCCGATATTCTCATGGACAAAAACATGTGGCTTCACGTAACAAGCCCAAGGCTTGGCATCTTGAGGAGTAAAAATTTAGATTTCAGCAGTCCAGGTGTGGACTCAGCTTCGATGTACATCACAGCCAACTCGCCTGATGGTATCCCACCATCAAACTCATTTCTCTACAACTCTATAGCTCAATCTACAAGGCAGCAGGTAATTTTTTTTTTACTTATAAACAATTTTTTCAAACTATATAATGGCTTAGAAATAAGGTATAGCAACAAATTGTGTTTTCTCATTTAAAGTGGCCTCAAATTAAAGCACTTTTTGACAAAGTATTTTGTATTTTATTAAAGCCATGCAGTTTAAAAATGTGAAATTGTTCTTATCAAGGTGTAGTAAAAAGAGCCATTTAGATATCATGAAAATTGCACTTTTGCAAATATACGATCAGGTAATAGCTCATTAACTTTATTTTCTTCCTTTCATGATATTGAATGTATTACAAAAATTGAAATATTTTTGACAATTTGATGTTTTTTGTGTTGTCCTTTTAAAAATCTTGGTAGTAAATCATAACTGTTTCTTTTCCTTACTTAAAGGTCTTTGACAACCTTACAAACAACGAGCGTATTCTGCAAGCAGCATCAGAGTTCATGAAAGCAGAGAAGTTTAAAAATTATGAAATTTTCCAGCTGGATCAGATTGTGTCAGCCTGGGTGCACCGTGACATCAACAACTTCCAGTACCTCATGATTCTTAACCATTTGGCTGGTCGCAAAATGGGAGACCCCAACAATCACCCAGTTCTCCCCTGGGTTTTAGACTTCTCTGCCCCTGACTCTGGCTATCGTGACTTATCTAAATCGAAATTTAGGCTAAATAAAGGTGACGGACAGCTGGACTTTACATACTTTGGTATGACTGGGGTAACAGATGAAGGTGGACACGTTCCCCACCACGTGTCTGACATCCTATCAGACATCACATATTATGTTTACAAAGCCCGGCGAACACCCAAGTCCGTTCTGTGTGCCCATGTGAGATCTAATTGGGTGCCACATGAGTACCCTCTCAGCATGCAGAGACTTCAAGAGTGGACACCAGACGAATGCATTCCAGAGTTTTTCATTGATCCCACCATCTTTAACTCAATCCATGAGGATCTTGCAGATCTGGAGATCCCACCATGGAGTAAAAATACTGTTGACTTTGTTATTCAGCATCTGGCAGCTTTAGAGAGTGATCATGTCTCAAAGAATCTACATCACTGGATAGATCTTACATTTGGATACAAGGTACATACCCATATAGATACCGCATGTATCTAAGTTTTTCTTATCGTTTCTAATTTTTTTCATTCAAGAAGTGTCCAAAGGTCCTTGACATTGTATATTATCTTGAATTTATTTGTCAGTGAAGGATCACCTAGTTCTATTTTTTCTGTATTTGAGCCCTCTTTTTGATAAATTTAAAACGTCAATTATACTTAAACATTGTGTTGTCTGTGAACTCTATTGATGTATCTTTCTTTTTGCATGTTGTTGTGTGTAAGGTGATTCAAACGGCTCAGAGAATAAGCTGAAAATGTAAGGTGACTTGTGCACTCTTTTTTCAGGTGTATAATGGTATCAGTTTTAAATATATTTGACTTTTATAAATATTGTTGTGGCAATGTCATTTTCTTAACATGTGCATACCGGTGCCAAATCATGAATTCTTTGCTTTTAAATTTGTTATTGATTCTCAGCTAAGTGGGACAGAAGCTATCAAGGCCAAAAACGTTCACCTTCACCTGGTCGACTGCCACAAGCACCTGACAAGTCATGGCATTGTACAGCTGTTCGAAGAACCGCACCCACCCCGCGTGGGAAGCTCTCATAACCAAATAATGTTGCCCCGTGTCATGCGTGGGCTGCTTAACACTCAGGTACATCAGTATTTCAATATGTAGTCTGTTATTAGTTTCAGTATTACATACCCCATGTTTTCTGAGGAATCCTGTATGGAAACAAAGACACCAGCTGAAATTTGGGCCTGAGACCTCCCTTTCTCAGTCCAGAGCATTAACAGTTTTACTAACTGAGCAAACAGTGTTCAATGTTTTAATGGCACGTACGCCTAAAGTTTAAATAGAGATACATTCTATGGTGGATAAAGTTTGAATCTTATTTTCCAAATAAAAACAGGTATTGTGGGTCTATCTTGTAAGGCGGGTTACTGTACCTTCTGAAATATGTACACAGACACAGTGATACCAGCTGAGTTTAAACCATGAACCTCCTGTTTGTTAGTCCAGAGCATTATTAACTGAGCTATTTGGAGGCCAAAAAAAAAAGCATTATTGTAAGTTTTTTACTAATATTCTTTTTCTCTTTGGTGCTGCAAATTTTTTAAGCATAATTATTATTATTTTCTGTAAGTTTTTATATACATGTATCATGACCATACTTACCAATACAATAAAAGAAAAGATATCTCTGGAAATGAAAAGACAAGAACTGATCGTAAAATAGAAAAAAAAAAAATCTAAGACTATGCATAGTCATTGTCATGGTCGTAATACATGAGAGATTTTTAACATTAACTTCAGACTTCAAACTTGATCTGTAAATATTTTATAACTTAAAAATTTTCTTTTTCATTTTTTTTTCAGCGCCATCCGGTTGGTTTCCCTGATTCTGATGCCAATCCACAGAGTGGGGATTTGAGGTAAACTAATTATTGATTGTGCCTATATTTTTTTTTTCTTCATCAGTTATTCAAAATAGGCTGCTGATTTGTAAATTTACACTCTTAACCATTTGACTTCTTATTAATATGTTAAGGAATAAATAAATCTGATACTGGTACTAATATCTGTGACTTTATGATGGATTAGAGAGTTCTAAATAACAACTAACTCAAACCTTTCACCTCTGTAAACATTTTTGGTGAGTAACAGGAAATCTGTGGTAAAAGATACAAGGGTAACTTAAACAAAAATCTTTGTGCCACAACGCCGATGTACCTTCTTCTGTACACGCTCATACTTTTTTTTTTTTTTTTACTTAATTAAGACGTAAGTATAGAAAGGATAGAATTAAACAGATGTGTTGAACTGAACAAATGTATGATATTCTTATTCCTTTTTCTCAACATTCTTCTTCATTTTGCAATGCGTATTCTTCATTTTTGTTCTTTTTAGATATGCACATTTCCTTTAATTTCAAACTGAGAATTCTGGTTATCAAATCTTTGTCAGTTTTAATAACTCCGAAGCTGAACGAGTCCTCCAGTATCCTATCTACATGCCAAAAAGCTACAACCCTCTGGAAGACTTGGAGAGATGTGAGGCTTTGTTAGGATTCAAAGGAAAAGTCTTGCATACATCATTAAGTCCAACTGCTGTTAAGGTAAAATAGCAGTTTAAATACTGTTTCAATAAAATTGCAGTTTTGATAAGCAATGCACAGTTGAAAAAATTAATTATAAAGAGATTGACAATAATTCAACATAGATATGCCAGTAAGAAGTTTCATTCTTTTTTTTTGTATGTTTAAGAGAGTCTAAAAGCCCAACTTTTTAAATTAAAAAAATGTCTAAGCTCTTTAAGTTGACAATGTAAGAATATTATGTGGCTTCAAAACAACAAAACTATCCCTCCTTGTAATTTTTGCACTCAATGTTGGAGTTCATTTTCTAAATATCTTCAATGCACAAACATAAGCTCTTTAGAACCGTAACATCCTGAGTGAAATAAATCTCATTCAAGATATCTTGAAATAAAATGTAATTATGCATACAAAATGACACAGTCAGATACCCTTTTTCTCTCGATCTTTATTTTTTCTTTTTAAAACATTTTAGGATTTTAGGAAAAAATTATCATCCTCTTACAATGAGAGATATAATTATGTTAAGAGCATAGCAAATCTGAAAAGATGTTTGTAAAATCCAAAAAAATGTATGGATCTCTGCAAATTATAATACATGCGTAATTAAACGGTTTGCATCCACTGGTGCTCATAAGACGTATTGAACATATTTTAAAATGTAATTAAACCAAACAAAAGCTGTTTATGCCTTTCTATTTAAAGGAAACATTAGTCCATGAACAGGATAGAAATCTCTTGAAGCAGACTAAACAAATAACATGCAAAAATTACTAATGAACAAAATTTTTAACCAAACGATATGCACAAAGTATAAAGACCTAAAATCCTTTTCTAGAGTCTTGTATGGAAAAGAGGAATGTTTTAGTAAATGTAGAGGGTTTTTGAAAAGTGCCTGGATGGATGCATGTATTGAAAGAAATGACCAGGCAGAATGGGCAGAAGTGAATGATAGTGATTCGTGTCACAGTAAAGGATAAAAATTGATGATGCCAAAACAAGTGACTCTTGTCACTAATTTCTATTGACATTCTCTCTCATATTGTTGTTGTTTTTTTCTTTACTTCCAGCGTTCTGAGCCCATCCAATACCAAGACGAAGGTGTTGCAGACGATATGGTTACTTTGCTCTGCCTTATATGCGAGATGTGCCTGGATGATCGCCTACGCATGCAGGACTCTAGCCCCACTCTGTGGGCACGGGTTCGAATGATTCGCAGAGTGGCAGCTCCAAACTTCAATAACATACAAAGGTTTCGCTTTTGTTATGTTCTAAAATGTTTTATCCTATTCATTATCAGTAGTAAGAACAAACAGGAAGTAGCGCTTTAAACATTTTTGTTTTTTGTTTTACCACTTAGCATTATTAAAATTACATAGGCTTGGCTTTTCTCTCTCTTTATCTGTGTGCCTCTGTCTCAGTATAACTAACTTGTTTAAGACATGATTGCTTTTTTGCTTATTTTTTGATCACGGTAACTCAGTTTCTATACAGTAGCGGATCACTTAGTTTGCCTCCACTGACCCCCTGACCGGGGCCATAAATCGCGGCTGACAGGTGGAATGCGAGCATCCCTGCTCGCTTCTCGCTAGGCTACCCGCCCACTGCTTATCAGTAGGCTAATCCGGAATTTCGGCAATAACATTACGACATTCACCACCTTCTAACATGCACTATCTTTACTCAAATCCTGCCGTGAAACATACCAAATAAAAGCTGCGCATGTTCTCTATAAGACGCAGTTGTTCATTTTATTCTGTGTATACCAAGTCGTATACTACAGTGCCTTAAACATTACATACGCTTTGAGCGACATTTTTACATTATATTTTTTAGAAATTCATTATAAAAAAATCCGTACGTTGATTTAGATTTTTTTTTTATTTGTGATATCCAGAAAATACTAGTGAGTATATCTGTGTAACTTCAAGCTGATCTAATCGTTACTTTAAAAGCTATGACCCATTATTTGTGACCAATATGGTATATCAGTGAATATGGTAATTTTCTATCTACCCAATAAATACTAAGGAGATATACTTCCAACAGTTCAGTTAATATTAAAAGTCAAAAAATCATACTTTATATGCTTTAAAAATATTATTAGCGACGAAAAACATTTTTTTTCTACAGTTTTCAGGCATAATTCACGTTAGAAATTATTAAAAATAATGTTATTGTGGTGAAAAAAGTTGTCCCATATTTCTTTTACACTTGTCGATATTCAAGTGGTGTTTGTTTTATTATGTTTTTATTACGTTTTATATAGGAAATGGAGCATACTTTAGACTTTCACATGAACTGCCTAAATAAACTTTGTCGGGCTTGTGGAGAAAGGAGTTCTAAGTCAAGAAAAATAAATCAAAGACGCCACTTATGCGTGAACTTTAAAAGTGATCTTCTTCTGTTTTACCGGATTAACATTGACAAAGACATTGAATCCAAACATTCAACAACATTGTGTGGTAAATGCGCACGCAGAATGTATAATCTTCGAAAATCTGTGAACGATGCAAGTTTATCGGCCGCATTAAAACTTTCCTTGGACAGTGAATGCATATGGGCAGCTTTTGATGACAATTTAAGCACAGATGCGTGTGCTGTATGTTCCAAATATTTTGTTCAGTCGTTTGGAGTAATAAAACAAAAAACTTACGAAATCCAATGTTCCTGAAGTCTCTACGGATATTGGACTTGGAGTACCAGACTTAGGAGACGATGAGGAAATTACTGAGACCTCGAGTCTAATCGAAACAAGAGAGACAGCTTGGGATACGGCTTCAACCAGCACGGCAGCAGATATGGAAATCGATCAGCTGTGGCAAACAGGCTAGCACCAGTGGCTGCCGATCTTCTCAAGGACAAGAATTTTCAGGACTGTCTTTACATTCACCACAAGCAACCTCTACTCCTAAAACAAAACAGACAATGGTAGACAGTGCCACATCACCTTTTATACCAAAGCAAGAACTGTCAGTAGAATGCATGCTCCAACAACCTGTCACACTGCCATTATAACAGAGTGAGGAAAAACTAGCTACACACATTGTTAGAAGAAAACTGTACACTTCAGATGACAAACGAAAGATAACATACAAAACTAGGGGACAACCATTAGTGTTTCAAAAGCTCACATCTCACCGAAAGACATCAGATTTTGCAAGCTCACCTACTCGCAAGCGCAGATCAAACATTATCAATAAAGTTAGACAGACAGTTGCAGGCACAAGTAGACAGAATCTTGAAACACAATATGCATCAGATTTTAAGAGACAATCTAAGGGGGTTAGAAAGAATGTTTTAGCTAGGAGTGGGATAAAAGAGAAAGTAGTTGTAGATGAAAAATTTGCTCTTGCGATGAAGGAGGCTTTGGATCTACTTGGCATCAGGATAAAGAAAGGCGACGTCTTTGGAAAAAGGTTGGGGTTAGCATAGCTGGGGAGCACCAGGAGAGAAAGTTATTTAAAGAGGAAGTGGCAGGCAGTGTTAAAATTGACAGTATTAAAATGATCTCAGATGAAGGTTTAGAATGCACGAGGGATGAGCCAGTGGCACTGGTTCCAGACCTCAAGAAGTTTGTAGTAGATCTTTTAGATAAGTTAGATCAGGAGGGAAAGCTTACATGGCACGATAATGGGATTCCAGAAGATGAGATTTGGATAAAGATAGGGGGTGATCATGGGAGAGGTAGTCTTAAAATTTGCTGTCGGGTAGTTAACACAGAAAGACCAAACTCTCCTGACTAAACACACGTCATTGCTATGGTGAGTGTAAAGGACAGTTATGACGTTTTAAGCAAAATTTTAGCCAAACTGCAGAACAGAATATGGTCTCTTAAAGAGGGCAATTGGAAAGACAAAAAGTTTTCTCTCTTTTTGTTTGGGGATTATGATTTCTTTTGTAAATCGTTTGGATTGTCTGGACCAAATGGCACATACCCATGCCTTTGGTGCCTTACAACATCCAAAGAAATGCAGATAAATGCGGAGTCAGCAATGCCACGCACCTTGAACATCATCAAGAGAGATCACAGGAGATTTTTAAAGTATGGGAAGGCAAAGATAGCCAGTGCCAAGCGCTTTCATAACTGTGTGAGGTTTCCTCTCTAAGATATAGAACCATCACACGTTGTTCCTCCTTATCTGCACATTTTGTTAGGCGTAACGCTAAGACACCATAACATGCTCGAGGAACAGGCACATGCCTTGTTGTGTCAGTCTTTAGCTAAACAAGATAAATTTTGCCAGGGTAGAAATATGTCTAGGGAATTTAGGGATTACAAAGAGAAAGAGAAGTTGGAGGAAAACCTGCGGTACTTAGAGGGGTGTTTAGCATTTGGGGAACTGGAGGGACAAAACACAGAAGAATATGAGGCTCAGATTAGAAAATGTGTTGCTGGTTTGCAGATAAAAACTTTAAGTAAAGGTAAAGGACCCATTTGCTCTGAGCTAGAGCAGATCTTAGCAAAACACAACATTGTTCCACAGGCATATCACAGCAGATCATTCATAGGTAACCAGTGCCACAAGTACATGACAACAGAAGTATACACAGACCTCACAAAACATGTAGTTACCACAGTAGCTGAACTAACTACAGAGCAGACAATTATTGACAGAGCATTTGTAGTCAGGGCAACATTTGATGCACTAAATCACGTTTTTTCCACAGTCCATAATTTAGTTTCACACAAAACATGATCAAATTATCGATAACATCATACATGACACTGTACAGAAGACATTCTCACAACACAATTACACCAAAACTACACATGCTAGAAAAGCAAAGTCTACCTTTTATTGAGAGATGGGGTTTTGGTTTGGGATTGTTGGGGGAGCAAGGGGGTGAGTTATTGCACGCGAACATCGCGAAAATTGAGAGACGCATGGTGGGCATTAAGGATAAAAGTGCTAACTTACGGGCCGTTGTTGAAGCCCATAGGCTGCAAAATGCCCCATCTCTCAAGGCTCTTGTTACCACACACTTAAAGAAAAAGAAAAATTAACCTCTCCATAAGTTTTAATCTCTTTAATGAATGATTATTATAACTAAAGCTTTATATTTTCTGTAAATACAAAGTGAATGTTCATCAATTAACCATGCATTACTAGCACAATTTTTACTAGATCGCTTAAAAAACGAATGCAATTGAAAAACATGCTTTTGTGTTGATACAAACACACACATTTTAACGATAAATTTTTTTTCATGAATTTTTTAAAAATTACAACCTGTTATAAAACAATGTCTACAAAGCCCGATCTTTGGTCTATAATTGTACTTGTATGTTCCTACTTTTTCCTTAACAAACTTATACCACTGTAAAGTTCACGAAATAAATTTTTTGAAACTGTTACTTGAAAACTTATTATGTTTGAACTGTATATACGCTAAATGCATGTTTTGAGTGCTATGTTTGAAGTCAGTGAGTGAATGCAAGTGTGCAAGGCGAGGCTCAGGTAACCCGACCAGCGTGACCCCCTAGTGACCTCTTGCGGGAGGTCAAGTCAACGGCAAACTAAGTGCTCCGCTGCTAAACCACTGTGTTACGATAAAACCTCTCCTGTGGCTAACTGTCCGATGTTAGCACTACTATCCTATTTTGGCCAAATTGTTCCACTTCTGGTTGGGTTGGTGTCATTATAGTCTGACCGGCTGAGACAGAAGTCATGATGTCCCCGCACTGTGTCTTTGTAGCAGCATGTAAATTGTCCAACGTTAGTCTTGGGAACTGTCCACAGCGTAGCCTTTATTGTGCTGGTGTTGGACTCTAAACAACAATACACATTGATCCTTTTTTTTTAATTCATCAGGTGTGGAGCGACTGTCCAGCATCACTTTAAGCAACCCAGAGCGTGTCAATGTGTCGGACCACGCAGGACCCGTCTCAGCAACGGCAGGTGAAGCATCCTCGCCATCAGCGCCACCTAATGGTGTCACAACATCTCCCGACACGGAAAGTTTCTCTCTGCCATCCCAGCTGAAGCAACACTTCCTGGTCACGCCGTGCAAACTGCGCCTGGTCCTGCTAGCGGGGCTCATCTTGTGGAAGTGCAAGGTCTGTGTATGTGTGTGTATGTAGCTCAGTGTGCTGGTTATAAGATATGAGTCAGGCAAAAGTCGCCAGTATTGGTTTTGAGATACATGAAAAGCACACTTTACTGACCTTTTTCATTTTCAAATGAGGTAAGCAAAATGCAACAATTTATGTGCTGCCATACACTCCGGTCTCAGCCAATCACATGAAACTGATTCCGACCCAACGTGTATATTAAGGTCTTTCCATGTATACACTTGAATGAGCTCATAAACTATGGCTTGATGTATGAGGCAATCAGGGGAAATCAGGCACAAGTCGCTAATATTAAGTTTGAGACGGAACCCTGACAACATTAAAAAACCCAATATATTGACCAATTTCATTTTCAAAAAATAATTTCCTACTCCGAGGCGCCAACTCTCTTTTGTACTTTACTGAAGTCATTGTTTTACCTTTTCACATGGCATCATTTTAGGCCTTTTCTTGATATAAACTATTACTCAAGTGTCAAATCCTGTTTTTAAAATAACTTTGCAGTCTCTGTTTAACGTAAACACGGGATAAAATATACTTTTAAACCACCACTTTCATCTGAAGGGGTTTATGCTGTACCTTCAGCCAATAGTAACAAATGTCTTATTTTAAGTCCCCTAAGTTTCTATGAAAATTTCCCTTTATCAGGGTCACCCCTCCCCCCCCCCCCCCCCCCCCCCCCCCTCTCTCTCTCTCTCTCTCTCTCTCTCTCTCTCTCTTTCTCTTCATCTTTTTCTCTCTCTCTCTGTATCCTATCTTTCTTTCTTTCTATCTATCTATCTATCTATCTATATCTTCCTCTGAATTTAATGTCTCATAGATTCACAAGCACTATTGTACATCATAAATGGCAATCATTTATTCCTGTGGCTTTATACTACAATGGCGCAAAGTTATTTCTGCCAGGGCTTTATTTGCTTCCTTTTTCTTTTACGTAAGAGGATAACCAAATATTTCTGTATTTTATATCATATACACAAAAGGAAAAACAAATATAGAATTAGGTATGCTTGTCACATGATCTAGAATAAAATCAAAGACAAACAAAGTTTCATACGTTGTCTTACTTTTGTTTCATCCAAACCAGTACTCAAAGCCGTGCAGTAAAATGATTGTCTTTCTATCAACGCAAGACGCAGTGGAATTTCACGCTCAGCTTTTCGCTCAAGTTCTCGGGTGTAAACGCACCATTCAGAAAAAACTGTCAGATCTCGCAGATGTCGGTGATAGCGATGACGACAATGACGATGATGAAGATGAAAACAACCTCAGTAATGAAGACAGTGATGATGAATCCACCATAGGAAAGACAAAGACACAAGGCCTTCAGGTTTTCAAGCTGCACGGGGATATGCCTCAGAAGGATCGGTCAAAAACCTTCCAGGACTTCACAGCCACGTCCTCTGGCGTACTGCTGTGCACAGTAGGTTAAAATAGATCTACTGTTGCAGACTTCTGAACATGTTTTTTTGTGTTTTTTGTTTCAATTTTTCAACACTTAAAATGTTGAACTACCTTTTAAGACAATTGTAAAGATTTATAACCAAGAATTTATAGATTTTAGTGAAACACCATTTGAAAATTTTTTTGGCAGTTTAATTTACCTTCCACATTCTAGTTTTGTACTCATCACATTCTATTTTTAACCCTCCTTCTCTAGGACGTAGCTGCGAGGGGCCTTGACCTTCCCCACGTTGACTGGATTGTGCAGTACAC
>RQTK01000513.1:70062-83574 GCA_003991915.1 Elysia chlorotica
ATCTAGATCTAGATCTAGATCTAGATCTAGATCTAGATCTAGATCTAGATCTAGATCTAGATCTAGATCTAGATCTAGATCTAGATCTAGATCTAGATCTAGATCTAGATCTAGATCTAGATCTAGATCTAGATCTAGATCTAGATCTAGATCTAGATCTAGATCTAGATCTAGATCTAGATCTAGATCTAGATCTAGATCTAGATCTAGATCTAGATCTAGATCTAGATCTAGATCTAGATCTAGATCTAGATCTAGATCTAGATCTAGATCTAGATCTAGATCTAGATCTAGATCTAGATCTAGATCTAGATCTAGATCTAGATCTAGATCTAGATCTAGATCTAGATCTAGATCTAGATCTAGATCTAGATCTAGATCTAGATCTAGATCTAGATCTAGATCTAGATCTAGATCTAGATCTAGATCTAGATCTAGATCTAGATCTAGATCTAGATCTAGATCTAGATCTAGATCTAGATCTAGATCTAGATCTAGATCTAGATCTAGATCTAGATCTAGATCTAGATCTAGATCTAGATCTAGATCTAGATCTAGATCTAGATCTAGATCTAGATCTAGATCTAGATCTAGATCTAGATCTAGATCTAGATCTAGATCTAGATCTAGATCTAGATCTAGATCTAGATCTAGATCAAATTTCAAAAAAAGCTAGATCTAGATCTAGATTTAGAACTAATCCTAATCTTACTTGATCTGGATTAAAGCTATGAGTCTAGATTCTAGATCTGGAAATTCTATCTATCTAGATTTAGATCTAGATCTATATCTATATCTAGATCTAGATTGGACTCGGAAAAAATGTCTTTAGCCTACCTAAAGGTTGGTGTGGATGCAGCTCGAGAAGAACGAAGATGAGTGCTCTAAGTTGCGTGAGTGGTTGAACGTTAAAGCGGTCTGCTACTTGGCTTCTCTGGCTTTGGTGGGTTGCAGAATTCTGAATCTGAAAATTTCTGTAAACTTAGTGACTGTTTTGTTAGCCTTTCACACGGGCTCGCGGGGTTTTATCAGCAGGTCTAACCATCGAGATTGGATCTAGAATCTAGGTCGCAACGAAAGGAGAGAAAAAATGAACAGCCAAAAATGTTATGCTTCAGGGGCGTCGTTCGCGTTTGAACATTTTTCTCCTTTTTGAGAGGGGTTAGTGTCCACGGGGTGAGCGAAGCTTGATATTACATGTATAATTATATAAATATGCACAATTGTAGATCTGAATAATGATTATATGGCCCAGAGTCTAGGCCCAATTTATATCAATATATTCAGTATATTTTAATACCTTCGTGCCCATTAAAGGGGGGGGGGGGGGGGGGGGGGGCAAATAGACTGACAACATCGAGATTTACAATAATCCAAATACATGCTAGGCTATGTTTTATTGAACAGCAAAGCCACATTTTTGGATTTTATCGATACGCATAATGTTCCTGTCTAAATTGCAGTAAAGGCACTCTATCTCATTTTGTGTGCATCACAATAATTTAATTTCACACGGTATGCCTTTTTCTGAAGACCTGAAATTGTTTAAATTAGGAGATAGTTTCGCCTTCTATAGCGGCCCATCCCTACCTAGTAATTTTTAAAATTAGACATAGTGCGAAATATGGAGATAGATATCGGGAGGGCAGAAACACTATTATTATTTTTGCAGTATAGACACTCGTCATGTTAATATTTGACTGAGCATTTAGGAACAATGGTGGTAATCATGTCACTGATCTCCCAAGCATATTCGAAATTTTGATTTTTTTTATTTTTTTTTGCGAAATAGATATTTTAGAACCCATTATGAAATCCGTTATTGGTGATCAAAAACGTGTGTGCGATTTTTTTTCTACCCCTCTTGTTTTATCGTCTTTTAAAACATCTGCCATGTTGTTGAAGGTCGCAAATATTGAAATATTTTCAAATTAGTAAAAATGCTCATGTTGTGCATATCATAATTGTGTTTTCTTTTTATCCTATGGTAAACTAATCGGTATGACGTTTTAGAACATTATGGTGCGATAACGGACCATTTTAACTAGACTTATTTTGGTGCAAACTCTTCACCTTTTTTGTGTTGAAAATAGATAAAACTATCGCACACAAAAACAGAGTACAAAACACACGCAAAGTAATCTCTAGGTCTAGTTTAGCATTTTTGCTAAAACCTGTTTACAATAATAATATTATTTCGTCTGTGATTTCCTGTAAAAATTTGAGTGTTGGGTCATTCCCCTATTTTGTTTATTATTTATCTACGCCTCTGAAACTAATGTTTTTGAGGTTACCCCCCTCCCTTTTACGCCTCGACAGAGCATTGTGCTTCGCGGAAAAAAAAGACGAAGAAACAAAATTAATTAATCAAGATTTTTGTTTTGGTTTGTTGTTTCTTTTTGGTTTTTTTCTTGATCAAAGCTTTGCAGTACGTTATTTTCGAATTGGATATTTTCAGTGGTGTACTCAGTAACATTTTTTTCATCCACTTTTACATTTTGCTTCAAGCTGGGTATGTTTGGCAAAGTCCCTGAGATTCTTTGAAATGCTTCGCGGATCCTATTTGGTTCATGGACGCACCGAGAGCATCATGATCATGATCACGGATGTGCTATTAATAGACATCTGTGCTCTTGATTAATTTTGGTTGGAGATTGGAGATCTCTAATGCCAGAGAGGATGAACGCTGGAGCTGGGTCATGCTTTTTACTCTTTTTGTGTATTAAACTGCTGTTTTTTGTTGTGTTTTTTTTTTTACCCCCCCCCCTCTCCTGTGCAGCTGCTAACAACCTATGTGTGTTTGCAAAGTTGTAATGTTTGCGTTCTAATCATGTTGGTGTGAGATGAAACGACTGCATAAAGACCCCTTAATGTACAGAGACACGACATCTCTTGAGCTCAGTGCAATTGCTTCTTTGATACAGATGTCTCCATTTTGATCTTTTTTTTTTTTTTTAGTTCGAATTATTAAGCGAGAGGAAAGACAGGATTTTGATTCATAAAAGTCAACACTTTGGTCAGAGAAAACGAATCTATCTCCGAGTACAACGTCTCCTAATATCAGAATTCATAGACGGCGATGTGGAGAAGCGAATAAAAAATAAATAAATAAATAAATAATAAAAAAAACAAGGGGGAAAGGCGCAGCGGTCATAGCCGAGATCGAACCCGAAGACTCCCGACTCAACTGTAGGGCAAAAACTCGACCACCATCGGGGCTCAAAACACATTTAGCTGAGAAGTAGGTTGCCTAACGTTCAACGTTATCATGGGCACCAATACTGACTCTGACAATATTGCACGTGTTGCCACAATCGAGACAGGTGGGGTGTGTTGAGACCTGGACTCTCGTACTCGCTGGTCACGTTGTACACCGTCCCAACCAGCAGGGGACAAAATCCAACAACTGCATTTCTGACCCCAAGTCTACCGTGCAATTGGTAAAGAGCGTTTTCGTTCTTAATCTTATTCATGTACATATAGGCTACTAAGATACTCACCTCAGTTGTAAACCAATTAAGGGAATGCGTTGAGAAGGCAGTCAAGAGTGGGGTAGCAATCATCACTATGCCAAACTTACTCCTTAGTAATTAGATAGTATGGATACCTATTATAGCATTCAATACCATTTATTGTCCTTCCAAATAGCGTTGGTCTCCCTATCGGGAGGTCCCCGCTTCGAAAACCCCGATCGGCAAAACGATTTCGCCCCTTGCTGATTACATCGGTGTCAGTCACTGTCAGTATAAACTATAATGTGATCTGACCAGCTGAGACCCGCACTATCTGTGTGTGGCACCATATAAAATAGTTAGATGTCATTCTTGGGACCCATCCACAATATAATGTTGCTGCTGTCGTTGGAAATTAATAATCCAACTATTTGTGACTAAACTCAATCTTTTCCGAGTGCAGTTTAATAATAATAATAATAATAATAATAATAATAATAATAATAATAATGTCTTGTTTCTGTTTGTAGACTCCTTTACTTTGTACCTTTGACAATCGCTATAAAAAAAGGTGTATCTGTTTTCTAATGCATGTAGAGGGAAAGTTGGCGTTAGTGGTAGAGCGTTGGTCTCCTAATGGGAAAATATTGGGTTCGAACTCACTGTCAGTCAAACATTAAAAACTAATCGTCCCTCAGGATAGGAGTCATGTCTCTGTATTCAGCACATACAATTGTTAACGAGTTTAGTTTTGAGATCCATCGCCGCACAGGATCCTTATTAGGAAGCTAATACATGTAGATGTTAAAAAAGGAAAAGATCTCTCCGGCAAATCATAATTCTGTATGATAAGGCCTACTAACTTACTAAGTGAACCACTATTTTACGTGTAATTATGTTTTGTCCGTGTCTGGTGTTCCATATCCACAACTCGTGTTTCTTCTTTGTTGTGAAAAGGTATAAATTAAGCCGAAACATTTTTTACGTTAAATTAACCTCGTTGATTTCTTTCCCAGTTACTGAGTTAGTTTACGTTGGTGACTGCTTTATCATATTATATTATAGGCCTATTTATATCTTGTATCAAGCAGTGTTGACATTGGATGTTTATCAACACAACGCAACTCAGGTATCTCACTCTGGAATTCAATCTGTGATACAGTCTAGATGCTTAGATTAAGAAACCAAACCTTTACCTTCTCTTTGTACAGAATTTGATATCACTTTACCAAGTTTACACATGTTTCAGTTATAAAACAGGACAATTTTTATATGCAACATCAAACAATAGGACAAAATATAAAACAGCGGTGAATTGTGTTACATTAAACTTTTAATTTCTGTATTGAATACAAAGACAAAACCATTTTTGGTGGCAACATAAGCTTCTAGCTTTGAATTTTTTCATTTAAAAGCTTTGCAATTGTACCCTGTACCACACGCAAAGACTAAAACAATAAAAAAAAATTATATAAAAAAAAAGATTACTACAGGTATAGAATAAAAATTTTTCTTTAAAAAAAAAGGTAAAGTAAGCATAAGAAATCCACGTTAAAAAAATTAACTACCATCTCCATATAAAAGACCATTCAAATCAACAAAAATAAAACCTGGGGTTAAAAGAACCTCAACCTCCAATATCAAAATTCTACTAAAATAATTTTGTAAGAAAAAATATTCAACAAAAGGAAAAAAAAGCCCAATTATACTCGGAGGTAACAAGAATATTTAGGAATCAAATTTAAAAAAAAAAAACATTAAAAAAATGGGTAACTGATGTAAATAAAACCATTTTAACCAAAACAGTCTGAGCATAACTGCAGGCAGTGTTTATACCAGATACTAAAATCAAAATTTATATATATTACTAAAAAGCCAAATACAAAATATATATATATATTTCTATGTATATATATTATTTCTTTTTTTTTTTAAGTAAAGAAAAAAGATAAAAAATGAATGAAGGATGGTCTTTTAAAAACCAAGTTTTGATTCTTCCTGAAAAAAAGAAAATTGCTTGTTTTAATAGATGATGTTATGTTTAAATATATGGAGTAAAAAAGAAGTGAAATAAACAGCTAAGAACTCTACAAAATTATTCAGAGTATATGAAAAGGAGAAAAGGGAGCTTCGCCCCCAACAGAAAACCATGGCAAAGAAAGACAAACAATTATTATCTTTCAAAATGATTTTAAAATCCATACTGCAATATTCAGTTAGGATTGAATAATTACAATAAAAAAAAAAAATGACGTGTAGGGTACGGTACAACTGCAAAGTTTTTCAGTGAAAGTTTGTCTTGTTTATTCTTTAGGTATCATATCTGAGAGAATTTAAATTACTGTGACACAGAGTTTTTCTTTTCTACCTCTTTGACCAATATCTGCAAGTTTTGTTTCTATTTGATGTGCCATCAATTCCCAGTTCAGGACAAGCTCCAAAATGTCCACCTTTAATCATCAATTGCCTGTCGAAACAACATGCGCTTAAACGCCGTTCAAGGTTTATACAATCGTCTCAATTTTTAGCGCCAAGACAGAAATAGCATTACGGAGGGCAGTGATAAATTTTAAATCAAGAAAACAAAAACTGTGTGTCACTGAATATAGATTTACCAAAACTGACGATTTTCATTGATATTATTTTGCACATTGTTGATTATTAACATTATTATACTTAAATACTACATTTCTCATTTTTATTGCCTGATGCAGCTTGATTTAATTAATTTTCCTGCCAGCTTTACTTGTATTTAAAAATATATAAGCATAGACAATTCCTTTTTTTTCCTGCAATGTTGGAACATCCTTAATGATTAACGCAAATGCAAAAAGACAAGGGAACAAACAAGTAATGGCAAAAAAGGGAAAGCGAAAAAAACATGAAAGCAACCCAAATTGCGCTCTTGCTCATGCATTCCAGAATAAAAGACAGTCAATCAACTCAGTCAAAACCACACTCGTCCTCCATTTGACAAGAGGAACAAATGCCACTCAAATGTTCACATCAGAAATACTTTTCTCACAAACTTAATTACATTAAACCAAACCAAAACAAAAAAAACAACAAAAAAAATTATGAAAAAAAAACAAATATTAAGAGTGACCTCTTTGAAATCTATGAAGCCATTTTTTACTTGACTAAATTTTAGTTCTTTCTGTGAGATATAAAAATAAAAAAAGTATAAATTCAATGACGAAAATAAAGCTTAGAAAGCGAAATGCTTACGTTTAATCAGTGTTTTAAAATTAAAGCTGAAAAGATCAAAAGAAAATTGAATTTAAAATATATCACTATAACAAATAACATTAAAAAAAAAAGAAAAAAAGAATGCAGACTAAGAAATTATAATTATAACATTAATTCAGAATCATTGAAAACCTAACTTGACAAAAGAGTGTCCCAGAAGAAAAAATATTAAAAAGTGATATATTACACAATTGAAGGATAAAAAAATAAAATATATATATATATTAGCGTGAATAAACCCAGCAACGACAGCAAAGCTAATTTCTGAAAAATTCTTTAAGAAATAAAAAGTACACATCAACAACCTTTTAAGATTCATTGCTTCACTTTTCTCCCCAAGCATAATTATTTAAAAAATAGATGACACACTTTTTCTCCAAAGTAATACAATTAGAATGTCGCCAGCATTTGCATCTTGCTATTCCATGCTTTATACTTTAAATGGATTAGTAGACTTGATGATAATACTCTTATTATTAACAAAGCTGACAACATTTTATCCACCTCAAAAGAAAATACATGCTTGGTTGGTAAATAAAGTTGCTAACAAACCTCTGAACACATAGAGATTTCAAACTACATTCAGAGTTATCTGAAAAAAAAAATTATAATTTATAAACCTTTTGCTGGCTAACATAAAAACAAAACAAAGTAACATTTTCAGCCGGACTTAAGGAAAAAAAATGCAAACATATAATTCAGACAACTGTACTACAAAATGAGACCCCAATTTTTTAAATTTTTTTTTTGTATATTTTTAGGTGAAAGACTTCATTTTCCCACAACCTTCACCTTGGAAAAAAAATGTCAAAACCCACCCACATGAGAACAAATATTACATGACACACTGCCCACAAACACAACTTTTTTTTCATACTTTTTGTTTTTGTTTGTTTACGTGTTGAGAGAGTTCATATTATTATTCTATTTACACATATATCACATTGTCATTCAAAATGTCTGATGGGTTAACAAAGGGAGAGAATGGCTAGTGAGAGGGGGGTGGGGGGGAGAGGGGGAAGATAAGTTCCAAACAACGAAAACGCAACAGGCAGAACAAAATTTGTTGAGATAAAAAAAACAAAGAGGATTGAACAGAAACGAGACTGACAAGACCAAGTTAATGGTAGTGAACAGCTAGAAAAGGGAGAGGGAGGTCAATTTAAAAAAAAAAAAAAAAAAAAAATTAACAACCCATGTCCACAATATTTATAAATTTGAAATGAAACAGCTCATGAAACTGACAGTATGTGCAGTGCAACACTACAAGTAAATATCCTTAAATAATTCTTGTCAAAATATCTGTTGTCAGATATATTCAAATAAAATAACTTTGACCTCAAAATCTCCCATCTCTTTCAGAGAAGTATAGTTGGTAACCAAATCCATTTTAGACAGATCAATTAAATTACATGCAGGAATTTCCACCTGCCAAAAAAAAATATCTAAGCAATGGGGGGAAAATGCCATGGGAAAAAACAAAGAGATCTTTCATTTAAGATTTAATTTAAGTGCATTCTATTTACATGCGAAATACCACTCTAGTGATCTTATTTAGATCTTATTTGAAAAGCAAGTTCTGAAATGAGAACAACTTAAAATTACCCCCATGTATTTGTGACAATTGTGAAACAAATATTTTTAGGATCCATGTCACAGACATCAAATTTAGAATAATCATTCCATCTACTGGTGAAATAAAAAATGCAGAAGATGTTTCATTAAGTTCTATTTTTGGAAGAAACAAAAAACAAAAACCCATTTAACATTTCTTGTAATATAAATCTGTTTACATTTAAGTGCCAGTCATACTATGTAAAATACAAGAACAAAAATTGCACACAAATGATCTAGATTTTTGCAGCAAATCCAACGGAAACATTTCTCTGATATGAAAAGATGTTGAGAGCAGATCTTCAAAGCGTTTACATGTTTAGACAGCAAATAAGCATTTGGCTCATTCCAAACCCTTTCATCAAAATTGTACAAGTTAAATAAATACATCATGGTTCATTCTGTACAAATACTGAGCTTCAACATTATTTATATAGTTTTTGTTTTTAAATGTGTAACAAGAGAGAGCCCATCTGTCAATACCAAAACCAAATGTGGAAAAAGAAATCTGCTTAAACTTCATAATATCTGAGCTCATAGTTGTGCACTGAACAAGACAAAACAATCAACATGAACCACTCATTCTTTACACAGTTTAAAATACTTAAAGCCATATTTAGCTTACTATGTTTCAACCGATAAGACTTCAACCCTACAGAATAATATTGAAAGGTTTTATAGTTGTCTACTGTTCATAGGAGCTGGATCCTACCAAATTTATTCTATCAAAAAGAAAAGAGCAAATATGAGTGCATCTTGCACTTTGAGTTTCTTCATGGGTTGATCTTTAGGCTGAACTTCAAAGGAGTATTTCAGGAAATAGCAAATCTAAATAGAAAAATATATGCCCCACGGTTACCAGTGCTAAAAAAAACAACAACAAAAAGACTGATACCAAATGATAAAAGTTTGCCATTAATCTACACCACTATCCCACAAACGAGGAAAGAAAGCTCTTGCACTATTTGCTTGAGATTTTTCTATATTGCTATGGGTGAGTACTGAGCATACTCCTGCGGAAAAGGTCACATGAACTGTAACACAAATACAAGAAATGTAACAAAACCACCACATTCACATGCAAAACGCAACCTTTTTGGCTTGCATAAATATTTTAAAATCATCTATCTTTGACCATTTCAATCATTAAACAAACTCTTCTTTTTTTTTTTTTTTTTACTTTTTTTTTCTTCAAATGCATATACAAAGAAAAACTAAGATTGTTAAAACAACAAAACAAAAACAAACAATAAAAAAAATTGTTTACAAGTGGCCTTTGAGTTCAAGGTAATGAAAAGGCAAAGAAATACTGTACAACCATTACATATGGAAGCTTTTTGGCAATTAAAAAGATAAAAATGGAGATGACAATATTGGAGATGGGAAGATGAGGATGACAATGGCAGTAGACTTCTGTATGAAGTACTCGATCAATTAGGAGGAAGATCACATTAAAACGATTCTACCATCGAATGAGTACAGATAGGAAACATGCTGACAACTTCAAGCATGAAGGCCTTAGCACATGAGAGAGTCTGGGCTTTGTGACACAAGGCAAGAATACACAAGGTGTAAATGTCCATTCCCAGATACCGCTTTAAACCCTTTTGGGTAAAGACCAAATTCTGATAAAACTATTCTCATCATCAAAGGATGAGATGTTATATCTCATATTGGTTGTGAGAAATTGCTTTAGCTTTGTCAGCTAAATCCAAAGAAAAAGCTTTGAGGGGTACCATGATCTCAAGATACTGGAATTGTAAAATCAGCAAGTGCAAAGGGTTGTCAGGGAGGGAAATTTGGTTTAGCAAACTGGCCTGTTCCCCATATTTTTTCTTCTTCTTGTTTTTGTAACATCATCATCATTACATCACAAATATAATTTCCAAATCAAGAGCTGATGCATCTTCCAGTTCTTGACATGATAAATAGGGAGTGAATGAAAGACGCAGATCGCAAATGTTAATTATTCTATTGACTTGTTTGACAGGGATCCTCTTCGAGTTCTGACATGATAATCTTTGTTCTGCACATCACGCGAACATGCATAGACTAATGGCATAATAATTCACATATTTGACTTCTTGCACAATAAGTTTACTTTCACAAGAAATGACTTTTGTGACTTAAATCTGGTGTGAACAAGGCAAATAAGATGTCCTTAAGGTAAATGGTACTGTGAGAAAGTTTTAAAGCCGATCTGAGGGTAACAGGTGAGTGTCGGGTATGAAAAAAGCTGTGCCACAGTTCACATGCACTTCAGACATGGAGAGCCTTTCCTTGGTTCCCAGTCCTACAGGAGGGGAGATGTGTAGGAAAAAAACAGCTCATATCATCATACATTTTTCACCCCCAAAAAGCATTTAATCTGGGAAAGAGCTTCCCATCTATGATGATGAAATCCACACTGCAAATTTGGAGGAACATTCAAGGCAGATCACTGAAATCTTCATTGGAGAAAGTACATGGTTTTGAAAGTATCTCCTGAGAAGGGTTAGTCAATTCATCGATTTTGGACTAGATGGGGATCTGATGTGAGGCATCATCAACACAATTATTCATCACGCTTCACTTCTGGCGAGCCTCTGGTTTCCTCCGATCAAATTTGTTATTCATATTGTTGGGTGGCAGCTTGTCCTTGCCATTTCTCCTGTTGTTCACGTTGTTGTTGTTGTTAGCGTTGGGCGGACGCTGGTAGAGGGGGCCACCTTGGAAATTTCCGTCCTTGGTTGCAGCCCCTGAACCGGCCCTGTGCTGGCCAGGTCGGTAGTCGCGCTGGTAGCTGTGGTTTGGAGACTGGTTGTACGTGCCGCCACTGTTGCTGCGAGCAGACGTGGACATGGGGTTGCCCGAGAGCTGCTGGGAGCTGACAGAGGCGCTGGGTCCATTCTGGGCAGGAACTGCTGCACTCGGTGGAGCAGTGGATGTGTTGGAGGAAGATGTCAGGGGCGTTTGACCAGATTGGGGGGTATGCATAGCTGCAGCCCCAACTGGAACAGGATCAGTTCCACTCGATACAATCACAGTGTTGGCCGTCTTTTGAGCTATCTGGGCGTATGACGGTTTCGGTGCTTCCTGAAGTCCATAAAAAAAAGAAGATATGAAGAATCTTTGATGCAAAAAGGAAAATTAATTTAAAATTAAATTTTTGCTTTGGTGCGACACACAAATAACTATCTTTTTTGTTTGGAATTTATGCATTTCATTTTTTGATATGCACAAATATAAAGTTGCAATGTTTTATGTTATTAAAATAAACAACAGGCCGTATGAAAAAAGCTGTGCCACAGTTCACATGCACTTCAGACATGGAGAGCCTTTCCTTGGTTCCCAGTCCTACAGGAGGGGAGATGCCTACTAACTTACTAAATGAACCACTATTTTACGTGTAATTATGTTTTGTCCGTGTCTGGTGTTCCATATCCACAACTCGTGTTTCTTCTTTGTTGTGAAAAGGTATAAATTAAGCCGAAACATTTTTTACGTTAAATTAACCTCGTTGATTTCTTTCCCAGTATTAACAATTGTTTTATTTTTTTAATTTTTAATCCCAATTTCATATAAAAACAACTGTAGTTAAAAAAGTTTCTGCCTCAGACATTGTTTATATGAAGCCATAGTTTATCTTAGACAGTATTATCTAGGCCAATTCCATTGCAGAAGAGACAAAGCCTCCACGATCTTACAACTGTAGCCACAGCAGTCGGTGAAAGCAAGGGGGACTGAACTGCTGGCTGTGGTCCCCTGGCTCCCTGGTGATTTGGCATGCCTGAAGACACTGTGGATGAGGTTGGACCGTGACGAGGCTCAGAGGATCGACTCCCACCGGCAGCACCATTGGTTGAGGCAGAAACTTTATAAGGTCTGTAGAAAGAATGGACGAGGAAATTATCTAAAATCCTTGGGCACTAAAAAAAATCATATCCTGTTTTACAATGAGAAGTTGATTGAGGGACATGCAAAGCAAGCAAGTTTAAGGCAAGCTTGATCAGAGAAAATGAAAATAAAAATGTTTGTTTATTCAATGCCACTTTTCATTTTAAGCCTTTGTAAATTTTTCTGAAAAATTAAAAACAGGACTCTAAAACATGTTCCAGGGATGTCAACTGGATCATATTTTTTATTTTTTTTACTGAACTTCTGACGTAAAGCCGCTTAGCATATAGGCTCACAAAAATAACCCCTTTACATATTTTTTTTTAAAACTGAATTCTGCCATACTCTTTTACTACAAGTAAAATAATTGAGGAAAATTGGTATCATTCATGTTCATCCACAGTTGTCAACTGCATTTAAAAGCAGCATAACATCACAATATTTGCCTTTTGCAAGTAAAAATGATGAATGAGAAAACCAAGCCAAAATTAAGCAACACTTGCCTGGACATGCCCACATGAGGATGAGGCTCAAGAGGTGAGCCCATCTCGGTCTTTACGCCGGCGTTCATCCGAGAGTCAGAGGAGACTGGCAAGACTACGGAAATATCTCCCGCGGCTGCGTCCACGTCTGCATCCTCCTGGGACGAGGACGCTGTGTCCGCATCATCCAGGGCGCCGGAGGTGTCAGAGTCCGCCTGCTGGTTGCTCAAGCCCCTCTGAAGAAGGCAATTTTCGCTTAACACTTTTCATAGTGTATCACAATACACACACATATATAATTCTAGCTTCTCTCATCCTCTCCCCACCCCTCTCTCTCCCTCTCTCTTTCTCATTCGGTTTTCTACTTCTAACTTCATCTTCTTCCTTTTTTGCCACACCCCCTTCCCTCCTCTGTCTGTCTGTATGTCTCTCTCTCTCTCTGTCTTTTGCCTCCTCATTGGTGTAAAATTCAAGTGTTCCAGAAAGGGAATGATCAGTATACTTTATTGTATTTTGTTTGCTACACAATATGGAGGGTCATTATTTTGTCAAATATGTGCAAATGAAAATATAAATTATACACAAAACACTATGTATAGTGAATTATAGCAAAATTTACAACAGAAATGTGTATAACAATATTGAGGCACAAGCGCTATACACTCCCTATACACGTGTACCATGGTTAAGACCAACCCAACCAGTAGAGTAAACATGCGGTTGTACCTGTTTTTCCTAAAAGAGTACCTAAATGGGGCCGGTTTAAGTAGGCACGCCTGATAGAATAATCAAGGAAGAGAGAGAGAGAGAGAGAAAGAGAGAGAGAGAGAGAGAGAGAG
>RQTK01000513.1:83639-145952 GCA_003991915.1 Elysia chlorotica
GAGGGAGACGCGTGAGTCAATGAAATACAAGACTATCAACGAATGGACAAGTCTAGACCTAAACTCAAGTCTTGAGAGACCAAGAGACAAAAAGGGGTGTCCGCAAATGCAGGATTACCTGTAAAAACAAACACAGGCCCCGTCAATGCCCACCTGTGACCCAATAGACCATGAAACCTGCTGCATGCAGGTAGACTTTGTTACAAGCTTTCTTACCAAAGTCACAAATACCCACTGCTAGGTGTCACTGAAGGCCTTGAAATGGAGTTCATTTATTTACATGTTGTAAGAGATAGAAATGGCAAACAATCTGCCCTCACCTGTTAAATTGGAGACACTTGACATTTCATAGCTGCCAACTTTTCAGAAAGTAAATTTTGGCAGGATTAGTTACTGCAAACCTAGTCAAACTAGACACCTCACTATTGAGAACCAGAAGCTCTGACATTTGAGCCATTTCACCCTTCAAAGTCAGTTATCTGGTTCCAGAATCACAGAACTAGATCTGGATCCATACCATCCGATATCAACTAGATTTAGAATCTAAAGCTACAGTCTAGATCTAGATTCAACTTCACGAGATGCAGGTACTTCCAAATCAGTTTTGTTTGGATATAGTTTCTGAAGTTCGGTCTAAAAGAAATTGCAGCTTTGAAACCAGTCACCCAATTCACATGTGGTAAAAAGGAAATGAAATTAGAATGTTTTAGTAACTCTTCTTCTCAAAAGTAAAAAAAATAATAAATATTATTATTTTAATATTATTACTTTGTATTATAAAAATATATACAGAATGAGTTTCATACCAGGCAATCCGAAATAATACCATAATGAGCCATATGGTAAATTATGGGTTAACTTGTTCATTTTCAAATGAAAATTGTTATCTTTGGTTATTGAAACGAGAGTTATAATAATTTTCTTCAACCTCTTACAGCGTATTAATTTTTAATATAATAAATTAAAGTGGATACCGTTTAAACTAATGCTTTATATAAATTGTTTATGAGGCCCTAATTGCCTTTTCCTCTTCTCAACAGTCACTGTTTAATATAAACTTGGGATAAGATGAACTTTTCAGCTGTGCCCATAAGGTTTATCTTAAGCGGACTCCACTGTACATTGAAAGTAAAAATTTAAACTTGTGCCTGATTCACCCTACCCTGGTTGCCTCACATAATTTTTGGTTAATGGACTTTGTGCATACCTGCTGAGAATGATGGCCGTGATGGTTTGACTGGGCAGACGGAGTGCTCAGGCCAGGGGTGGGCACAGGGCTGGGACTGCTAGAGGGGCCACGCGGGCCACCACCGCCAACAGCGATCGGCCCACCCAGTCCACTGTTGCTCCCCACGCTGGTTGTGCCCCCCTGAGTTCTTGGCAAGCCTCGCACAACGTCGGACAACCGGTTCTCGTGGGACACCTCAGAGTTGGCAACGTTGTTCTGAGGGGACAAGTGAGACAGCTGAGCATACAATCACTGTTTTTCTCGCCCTTTGGCTACATACGTGAGCAAATAGTTTTGAAAAATATTCTCTCTTCTAATTATGCTTGCCCGTAGAGGATGCAGAAAAGAAAAAAAAGGTCATATAAAACTTACGTAAATTGTTTTTTTACTTTGTAATTTTAAAATTTTAATTTCAACTGTTAGACCCAGCCCGTGTTTCTCGTTATATAACAGATAGATGGGGGAATTATTTAAAGGTTCTTGAGGTGGGTCAGGGCAATTTTGGCCGATCTATGAGATAAACAAATATGTTAGCAAGGTGACAAATAGTATTTAACTTACTGCTGCTCCAGGAAGCGGAGGAAAAGAATTTGCCTCCATGGTGAAGTTGTCTGCCACGGGGGGTACTTGAGAACTAAAGTTGGCTCTGTGGGCTCTCTCCACTCTCTGAAACAAAGCACAGGGAATGAGCTTAGGGGAAAAGATTAGCACCCCTTTTTGTAGAGGTCAGCATAATAGACGTTTCACATAAATAACAGACAATAGCAATAGACTATGTGACTTTGAATACCAAGATTCTCTTACATTTAATCAAATCTTTTTTTCATTATTATTATTGTTGTCACTTTTCTTTCCTTTGTTAATTTTGTGATAACCAATGGTGATTTTACTAATAGTATTACTTTTAAAGCCTATATAAACAAACAAAAAAAAAACAACTGAGATCTGAAATATGAAACACTACAAAATTTTCAATTTAAGTGACCATTTACAATCACTTTGGCTCCACCTATTTACCATTGGCAAATTCGCCTCTCTTCCAAATTCACACAAAACCATTAATTTATTACGTCTTGTCTGCTGCATTCAATACCACATGTCAAGAATTTTCTTTATTACTATCACATACCTGATTTCTCCCCATATCCTCTCTCCTGCGCCTGGGTTTTCTGAAATAAGAATCATAAAAAATCATAAACAATTCCTCCCAGTTTTTTTATAACTCTCTTAATTCATGAGAAAATTAAACCAAAAATTTATTGCAAGTGACATATTTGTCTCTTAATTCATGAGAAAATTAAACCAAAAATTTATTGCAAGTGACATATTTGTCTCTTAATTCATGAGAAAATTAAACCAAAAATTTATTGCAAGTGACATATTTGTCTCTTAATTCATGAGAAAATTAAACCAAAAATTTATTGCAAGTGACATATTTGTCTCTTAATTCATGAGAAAATTAAACCAAAAATTTATTGCAAGTGACATATTTGTCTCTTAATTCATGAGAATATTAAACCAAAAATTTATTGCAAGTGACATATTTGTCTCTTAATTCATGAGAATATTAAACCAAAAATTTATTGCAAGTGACATATTTGTTTTCTATGATTTTCTTGTGGAACAAATTAATGAAAGCTGGATATATACTTAAAGAATCTACAAAGCCTGTGTTTTAGAGAATATAATTATGTCCTGATAATCAGTCAAACTTTATTGTAAACATCCAATCAATTAGGAAAGACGAAAGTTGTCTCTGAAACAGAGAAGCATCTCATTCTTGGGTCGATTTAACTGCCGCTTTCTCCCCTGAAATTGTGTTGCAATATTAACTCTTGATGTTTGCATAATTAGATTCTAATTCTAAATCTAATAAAATATATTTTCCCCCCCACACTCATTGCACTTTCCCAGCGATTTCTCTTTACCCTCCCACGTCCCCTTTATCACATGTCAACTGAGCCTCCACGAGTCACTGGATGTCTTCTTTCCCTTCTCTTTAGATCTACCTCCCCAATCTTGCTCAATATTATTTCTTTATTATAAATTATTTCATAGGCATCTATGAATTTTTTTCTTCTGACAGCCACAGTTGAATACAAACTTGGGACAGAAACATTTCTGCCTTCCCCCGAGATGTTTATCTTGAGCAGATTCCTCTGCAGAAAGGCTCACCTGTCCGGACGGTTTCCCTGGAGAGCTTGATGCTGGTGGTGGGGGTGGTGGGGCGGAGGGGGCGCATGTATATGCTGGGAATGGAGTGGGGGAGGTTGCTGCATCATATTATGATGCTGCTGCTGCTGATGGTGATGGTGGTGATGGTTTCCTGGGTGATGGTGATTTTGCTGGGGAGGCTGATGCTGATTGTGCAGAAGGTGCGGATGTTGCTGTTGATGGTGATGATGCTGTTGGTGGTGGTGCTGCTGACCCTGGTGATGATGATGATGCTGTTGTTGATGTTGCTGGTTTGGATGGTGATGCTGTTGGTGGTGAGCGTGGTGCTGAGGATGGTGCTGATGGTGGTGCTGAGAAGGCTGGGCAGTCTGTTGGTTCTGCTGGTGGGGCAGGGGAGGGGGAGGCTGGCTGTGGTGATGCTGCTGGTTATGGTGGTGACTCAACGGATGTTGTTGCATCTGGGACTGGCCTATACCGCTGCCGCCTGAACCTCCACCAGTTGCATGATGGGGAAGTCCGGGTACACCAGCGCTGGATGAGGTGGAAGAAGAGGAACCTGTGGCACCCTGGACCAGCATAGTCTGCTGGCCTCCCCCGGTGTTGCTGCCAGGTTGTTGCCCGTGGTGATGCTGGTACTGAGGTGCCTCCATGGACGGAGTTCCTGTGGTTGTGCTAATGCTTGCATGAGGCTGCTGCTGCTGTAGCTGATGTTGGGAGACCAACGGTGGCACATACTGCTGCTGCTGCTGTTGCTGTTGGTGGTGGTGAGCCGATGCCACTTGCGGCACAGCAGACACACTCATGACTGCAGAAACCACATCTTCACGCACATTGGCACCACTGTTACCTCCACGATGATGTTGCTGGTGATGGTGGTGTTGCGGTTGATGCTGGTTGTGGAGCATATAGTTAGCATTAGTGCTTGGACTGGATCTCGCTCCCGCTAAGTTGGCCACAGAGACGACAGGAGCCTGGCGATCGTTTCCTCTCTCCGAATTACTGCGATCAATCGAGTTGTTTGGCCTGTTTACACGTTGAGGCCTATAGAAAATAACAATTTGGATATATAATTATACTTCTGAACATCAGATAAGAAACGAAAAAATAAAGCAACAAAAAAAACAAGACAACATGATTTTCGTAACATTCCCTTCAATAATACCTTTATATAATATATTTGCACAATTTCTTCAATGCTCTCATTTTTGTAACTTTTCTAAGTTGTTTTTTAAACTAAATATTTTTAATTCAAAAGTTATTCCAGCTACAGTTATCTCTTGAAAAAAACAATTACAATGGAAAACAAATGTAACTACTAAACTTGTCTGACGGAAAACAAATAAAATTATTTCCTATTCAACAACCAACTTTTCCCAATGTATGGCTGCTGCTACTAGGACTACTATACTAGCCTGACAAAACAGAAACAAAAATGATTTCTCATCCAGAGAGCAAAAACGAAGAAAATTTATGTTCCCAATGTAATTGTTGTTACAAGTCTGACAGAAAACAGGAAAGAAAGTTTAATCATTTGATGAAAATTCATGTACCTGGTGAAGCGATGCTGCTGCCCCCCAGGTCCTGACGGCATGATCTGAGGCCTCGGCATCGGAGTGCTGCGAATCTGCTGTGGCTGGAGACCATTGCTCTGCATGATCTATCACAGACAGGGGGAAAAAAAAAACAAGATGTGTCTTAATAACAGGTGAACTCTAAAACATGTATGGTTATGCTTAGAGATAAAGATTGGTCATTAAATTGCTCTGTATGATCTATCACAGGACCAAGAAACTAAAAACTCTCAAAGTTATGCTCAAGGATAAAGTTTGGTCATTAAATTGCTCTGTATGATCTACCACGGACGAAAAAAATGGGAATGCATCTTTAAAACGGGTAACCTCTATAAACTTTAATAGCTATGCTCAGGATTGAAGCTTGATCATTTGACTTTGTACACACCTCTTCAATTAAATGAGACTACATGAAACACTCTTCTACACAAATTGCTTTTTTTTTTTTTTAATTGCATGCCATCGCCAATTACCATTATGATTAAAAAAAAAAAAAAATTTTTTTGTAGTTACACCAGTCTCTAGTGCTTTACTTTTAGACCATTTTAAAATATTTTGGCAATTTAAAGACACTGGCAAGACTTGATCAATAATTTAAATCTTTTCATGGATGTTACAGATTAGGTATACGATGGAGATCTGCCTGATTATTTCTAGAGACAGGATGACTGGAGTGGAAAATAAGTATATAACTTAAACAATATAGCTATAGCACAAGAAACAAAAGCTGCATAAAAAAAAAGTTAAGTTCATGGGAGGGGGAAGGATGGATATAAAATGATGGGCCCATCATATCATGTTGGACTTGCTCCAAATAATCAGTATAAAATAGAGAAGCCAATAATAATAATAATAATAATAATAATAATAATAATTATTATTATTATTATAATAAAGCTTGCAAAAAGAGAAATAAGGTAAGTAAACAAACATTTAATCAATAACCCAGAAAGTTAACAAAATTGAAAAAAAAAAACACACCAAAAAACAAACACAATAATAAAAAGAGAATAAATTTTGATATTAACTTTTGGATGATTTAACACTGCATGAAGCCCACACGCAAAGAACAAATTTTGCAACTTTTTTTTTTTTTGAGCACACAAACTGTTTCAAAAAAAAAAAAGGAAATCTTTCAAACGAAAAAAAAGGAAGCAGTCATTAAATCTGGTTGGGTGCAGAGAAGTAATGATGGGAACTAGAGTGCACATCAGGAGGTATTATGGCTTGGCGAGCAGGCAGGGAGGCAGGCTCTCACGGTAGTAACTTGAAGGAACAAAAAACCCAAAAAGGGTTCTTTCTGGTCTCACACCATGCTGTTGCAGTCACAAAGGTGGTGGGGGTTGAAGGTTGGAGTCAGATGGGAGGGAGAACCAGTTGAAGGAGGAGTAGGGGTAGCAGAAAAGTTACACAATAAGGTGGCTTTGTCACTACAAGCCCTCATAGTTTTCATGAGATTAAAATTTTAGATGTCCGAAAAAGTTACAAAACACCCATATGAATTGCATGGCAAGCGCCTTCGGAAAACCGTGAATCAGAAAAAGAGATTTAAAAAAAAAAAAAAAAGGGAGAAGCTGCCGAGACTTCAGGCTTCAGAAGACCATGTACCACCATCAGTGCAACTATTCAATCCCTCTGGAGTATTGACAAAACTTGCGTTGATAGTTTTTACAATTTTATCATGGCATTTAAAATAGTTTTGTTGTAAACCCCCACTGTCTCTCTCTCTCTCCAAAAATAAGAAAACAACAAAAAACAAATAAAAACAATCAGATGTGCGCCTTTCAAGTCAACCCTTAAGAAACTTTGAATGAATCAAGCAATTATTCTAATTTACATCAACTAAAAAATATATAGATATTTAGTACTGCTT
Source organism: Elysia chlorotica (assembly GCA_003991915.1). NCBI lineage: Eukaryota > Metazoa > Mollusca > Gastropoda > Plakobranchidae > Elysia > Elysia chlorotica. The sequence goes on from RQTK01000513.1 coordinate 90,487, forward strand.
ACTTTATAAAATTGATCATGATTATTTTTCAGAACCTCTTGATAACTTTAGTATCAAGCTTTTGAAACCCCAGGTATCTTTTCCCAAATGTAGAGTCTTTAAAAAAACCTTCTGATACCCTTTATAAACACATTGGTTGTCAATACTCCTGGTATCCTCCAAAAACCATCTGGCCCACTCCCAGTACCGCATGACCCCGTCCCTCGCAACCCCATATCACCGGTGTGGTCCGCCTCGGGTGTCTACCTGCTGGCTCACTGCCCGTCGCTGCCTGTAGGCCATACAGATGGCCTCGATACTCACAATGCCAGGGTCCATCGCCGCCGCTGCGCCGGGCCAGCCCTGAGGCAAGATGCCTGGCATGTACTGCATATACGATGGAGACGTCTGCAGACAAACGCAAAGAGCGTGTTAGCAAAGTCATTATCAACACGTTTTTCTTTTCTTTTATGAAACAGAAACAAATATCAAGTTCATGTTCATTAACATGCCTAATTTTGATTTCTTTTTCAAGACCTGTGTCATACACTCAGTTTTAACATGCTAATTATAACTAAGATGCCTGGCATGTACAACACAGACAAACATGGGTTCAAGCAAGAAGCAAATAGCAAGTTCAATATCAACATGTCTGTTTTTTTAATTTCTGTTTCATTTCAAGAAAACTAAAAATTATAAATGCTCTTGGGCGTGATTTGCTCTGTAAGGTTCGTTTTAACATGTTACTGATAACTAAAAATAAGACAAAACCACCCCACGTCATACGCTGTGAACCTCACATTCTTAGATTTTGTTTTAATAATAAAGTGGGGATATAAATGTATAGATCTAGAGCTGGATCAAGTCTTAGAGCTAAGAGAAGCAAATGAAAACATTGCTAGAAGTTTTTTTCTTTCCAAGAGGGTGCTCGCCCCAACGTTTGTTTTTCAGTTCGGCTTTCTAAACAAACTAAAATCTATAAAGTCAGAACAGACCTTCTTTGTTTCCTTGCAGTGTTAGTTACATAGCAAGAGTTTTTCCATATATACAAATATTGCGCGCAAACTTTCTTTGTCATCGGTGAAATTTTCGAGTGAAACATACAGCCATAGATTAATTCTGTGTCCCCTTTTATTCTTAAACCTCACTCGTACCCATAGAGAAAAATGTTAAGAATATGTAACATAAACCGAAACATATCCAATTAAAAATGAAAAACAAACAGAAACTAAATAAATCAACCACCCAACAAGTACTTTCCTTCCACATAGTGCAAGGGGAGTGGCAGAGTAGCATTGTCTTTCTTTAATATTATCAACAGACGCCCTATTTAAAGTCTCTTCCATAAGTTCCAAGCATCTTTGGTGTGTAAACTACAACGTACAGTGCCGTGTCTATCAATCCTTATTACTGGGGCTTCACAGAAAAGATTACTTAGTTTCAAAAGTGTGCGACTTATCTACTACCCCGTGTTCAGTGTACAATAATTGTGCTGTGACTACTGTCGTGAGAAAATTCTTCTTTCTCAAGCAAAATGCGTAGTGTCTACCATAATCCCTTTTTTTCTTTTTTGCATTTCACCTACACAGACACTTGCTGCACATTTCTCAAACAACAACCCATGACATTTCCCTTCTTTGCTCACACCGAAAAAGTCCTTATGGAATCGCATTAAAAAATTTGGTATGAAATGGGCCAAAATTACATACTTTGAAACTTTTATTTCGTATTCCATTTTATATGTACAATACATGAGAGACTGTTATAAACAGCATGCTTTTGATTTTAAATTTCTTTTCAAAACACACAGATCAAGATTTAATGAAAAAGTTAAAACCATATAGATACTAAAGCATAAATCCAGAGACTAACCTGAGGGTAGTAAATGCTCGTCGGAGAGCCAGACACAAACGAAGGGTGAAGCTGCATGGCCTGATACTGAGGTAGGAGGGCTGCTGCTGCTGCTGCCGCAGCCGCTGCCTGCTGCTGTAGCTGCTGGTGGTGGTGGTGGTGATGCTGCTGCTGCTGAGGCTGCTGGGGCATGGGGCTGGGTGTGCTAGGCACCACCGTGTGCGCCGGTACTGGAGCTGTCACTGTCACTGTGGAGATGCCCGAGGCTGCTGAGGCCTGGGTGTGTGGGACCATCCGGCGAGGCTGCTGGTGGGGGTGGCTGTGGTGCTGCTCCTCGACCGCCCCTGATGAAGTGGCCGTGGGGTAGTAGCCTGAGCCGCCTAGTGTGCCTGAAGACTTGATACAGCACTGAAAGAAATATGGACAGATAATGTATGAACACAAGGTTTCAATGTTGTGTGCCTGAAGACATGGACAGATAATGTATGAACACAAGGTTTCAATGTTGAAGTCAAGCTTTTCTGTTTGTCGCTTGATTTCCAACATCTGCACTAGATAGGCTATATTGTGGCTGGATCCAAAAACTTAATGTCAGATAATTTTACAAGTAACAACACAGAGACAGTGCAGGAATATCATGACTCCTATCTCAGCCAGTCAAATTATATATATATACTGACACCAAATAAACCAGTAGGGGACAAACACATTTTAATGACCGATCCTAGATTTTGAACAGGGGCCTCCTGATCGGGAGACTAACGTGCCAGTAGCTCACCATCAACTAATGTTGAAAATCACATGAACGAGATAACGTTCAAGAAAACAATCGAGCATTTGAAACATGATCAGATGTTTATAGATTTAGCCATGGTTCAAACTATGGATTGGTTGGTTGGTTTCTAACGTCCAACATCACTTGTCAGCAACTACACTATATCATGGATAGGGCAGGGACACCAGGACTCTTGTCTCAGTCTGTCACATTATACTGTCGTTCATGAGAAATAACTTTAATCTGGGGACCAAACTGTGGTTTCCCAAGTTTCAATAAGATATTTACTGGGTATAAAAACGCTACTGACAGACAAATCGAAAGGCCTATGATTTGATCATAAAGTCTTTTCAATTTTAAAAGTGTTTCTTTGGACTACATTGATGCTAAGAGACATTTGAATATGAACGAACTTACCCCAATGTTATGACCCTTGAAAACAGCTTGTTTGTTGTGAAACATGGAGAAAGAGTTGAGTGCTGCACTCATGTCCCGAAAAGTGACATACCAGGTGGACAACTTGTCTTTCACCATCACCAGCTCAATACGGGTTGGCATTTCAGCTCCTATATCCAGTACAAACTTCCGCACTTCCTACAAAGGTCAAAAGGAAAATAGCAATTGAAAAAAAAATTCAATTTTCCTACTTTATCATAAATTTATATGAACTCTTTCCCTGTCCAGCCAGATTTATGGTCATTTACATTCGTAGGAATCTGAGCTGGCCTATGCGGCTTGTGGTGCAGTGTTCAGTCGTGAATGATAAATATTACAATGATGGGTGGACATTTTTTTAAAGTAAGAAATCAAACAGGGAATGAGGAAATTAACATAACCAAACAAATCATCTATACGCCCTGACTGGGAAAGAACAGATTAAGAGAATAAAAAATGAAACAAAGACTTGCCTCCTCAGTTACAGGAGGGGCTCCAGGAAAACCACGAAGAGTCAATGTCTTCCTGCACTGTGAAACACGCACTTTGTCCTTTGTCTCGTTCAGTTCCAAGTAGGAGCTTGCTGGAATGGCAGATGTATATAGAAATAAATATATGCTATGTATGCTATGTTATCTCATTCAACCAAGGTTTTCAGGATGCAGATCCGATATATTTAAAAACTAGAGGTTTTAATTGAGTTAATTCACATTACCAACCTAGCTCATGAGAAAAGTGGATATATCTCAACCTGAAAATATATGACGCAACTGGGATGAATCAGGCACAAGTCACTGATAAAGTTTTGAGTGAGAGACCTCTAAACATAGAAAAATACTCTATACTTTACTTTTTTATTTTCAATTAAAAAAATTATCTGTGGTATCTCTTTTCAATTTCTTAAAGTGCATTTGATGCTTTTTAACACACTATGAATAACTCCAAAAGTCAGATTTCCGACTTGTGCCTGATTCAGCCTGGTTGCCTCACATAAATACATGTATTCTTGTTTGAGAACTAGTACACCTGTCCAATATACCTAAATAGAAGACTGAACGTAGATGAGAGGAAAAAATAAAACATTCAAAATATAGGGTGATTTATGGGTGCAAAAAAGTTGTGATGTGCCAATAAAGTGAACAACTAGATGCCCTCTATCCTGGATGACACAAACTACAATGCACATTTTAAAACCAACATTTACTTACACAAACAAAACCCCCCAAAAATGAATGACACTAAATTTTATGTTTGAGTGCATAGTTGCAGTTTGAGATTACTTTGAAGCAATAAGATCCCTAGCTATGAGAGAAAAACATGATAAAACTTTTGAGCCAAACAAGCACTTATAAAGAAATATAGATTAAAAAAGACTTAAGAGAAAACTTTTTTCCCCTACTACATTGCACCTCTAATCACATAGGCATAACTTGAAAAATAAGACGCACCCCCACAATTTTCTGTTTCTTTTATGCTTAGCGTCCATTGTCAGCATTATATCGGCTATATTGTGGACGGGTCCCAAGAAAACTTTTGTTTTATGCTTAGCGTCAATTGTCAGCATTATATCAGCTATATTGTGGACAGGTCCCAAGACAACTTTTATTTCTGTCTCAGCCAGTCGCATTCTACTGACACAGACCAAACTAGCAGACGAAAGAATCAGACAGTAATAAGTTTACTGACCCTCCACTGCCTGGGCCAGCATGTCCAAGCTGCTGCAGATCGGCTTGATGCGTCCAAAGTCCAGGAAGAGGTCCAGAGGAATGTACTTGTCGCTGTCCATGTGGCCGTTGAGGAACTTGTCATTCGGCAGGTTTTCCCTGAAAGCACGAATGTTCCTGATGTCAAATAAACAAGTCAGGAATGTTCCTCATGCATTAGAGACTGTTTAAAATTTGTGAAGGGCAGCCAAGCAAAAACAATAAAAGGTTGACTGCAGGCTAATGTGATCTGCATCAAGGGACAGTACACATGCATTATCCACAAAACCCCTGAGCACTCTAATCTTCTCTCTTCTGTCAGGTAACATTAGCCAGTCAATGACTACAGACATTTTGATTGTGAGCCTCTTTTACCAATGAAGAATTCGTAGATGGGCGTATAAAGGGACAAGGTAGATCTAGACCATTACTATAGGAATACTTTGAATAATTATACATGGATCAATTTTATTGCTTATTTATCAACCCTCAAGACCTGACCACATCAAAAAGCTCTGCTGCTTCTCAACTACTTACGAAGAGAAATAATAATGCATTTGCTTCGTGACAGGGGCAAGCAACTCCTCTGGATATATGTACTCTGCAGAAATAAAAATAGAAAACATTTTTTAAAAGTTTTTGATGCATTTATCTTCTAATTTAAAAGGATTAAAAGAAAGCATCTAGGTCTACCCTGTAACTGATTTCCCCCCATATTAGACAAAAAAAAAAGAATCAATTATATCTATACTGTGAAAGTTTGTTTATCAAAAAAGGTGGGAAGCCATTTCTGAATGTGTTTCATGATCCAAATTTCTACAGGAAGGAAAATTAACAAAATCTTATATCAAATGGTGGACAGGGCGTGCCTCTTAATTTCCATGCTTTACAATAATAATAATAATAATAAATTACATTTATTTATTTATTATTTAAAATAAGGTAAACTTCATCATCCTTTCTCATAATTTTGCTGAATACTGAAACTATTGAAACCATTTCATCATAGACATTGAAAGAAACTGAAACATACATTTTTATTCAATCTAAACTTTGGTGAATTAATTCACATGTGTAATGCACTTTCATCATCATCATAATAATTAAAGGTTTCTCTCAAACTCTAGCAACAAGGCTATATTGCGGATTTATCCCCTGACAAGTCTGTGTGTTGCCACAGAGATTGTTGGTTGGTTTGGTTTAACGTCCAACAGCAGCAATATATAGGCTATATTGTGGACGGGCCCCAAGACAGACATCTGACAATTTTTATGTGCTGCCACACACGAGACAGTGCGGGGATACCATGACTGCTGTCTCAGCTGGTCACATTATACTGACACCAACCAAACCAGTAGGGAACGCAACAGCCAGGATTCGAACTCGGTACCTTTTGCGCCGGAAGCCAATGTTCTACCCCTGGACCACCACAGAGAAACAGAGTGGCACTACGGGACCGCTCCAACCACTATGGGATGATATTGGACTGGCTCACGGAGGGATCAAATTCTTAAATAGAAGTCAAACACTCTATCACTTAAACCAGCTCTTATCCTGCCAATTGGTATAAATGAAATTGAAAAAACAAAAACAAAAAAAAGAAAGAAAAAAAAGACAAACCAGTGTGGTCATCTCCTTGATCTGTGTATTGATACTGCTGCTGCTCATTGGGCGACTCCTCCCCCTCACCCCTGGCCAAGCCATCACTGACGGTTGTGACTGGATCCTCCATGCCAATACCAGGTTTATCCTCTAAGGTCAGACCTTCAATGCCTCCATTGGGCAGGGAAGGAGCATCACCCTCACCTCCTGCATCACTGCCTCCTGAACCTGAAAGCAAAACACTACCAGATTAAGTTCAGTTCTGGAACCCTTCCCCCAAAAATTGGAAAATCGGAAAGATTCTGATTAAATCGGGATGAATGGCAAGTCTATCAAAGTCACTGGGGTAAAATTTTTGAATTAAAAGATGAAGAGAAAAAAAAGACAAAATGTGAGAATATGATTTTTAAAAAGACTATAGTTACAATTGTGACAAATATAATTTATATATTATATATATAATTGTTTAACTGATTAAATGGTAACAGTTTACCTCAGAATTATAGTGAATTTGAACCTATTTGAACCTTTTATGGGAGTACCGAGGGAGCAATAAATTCTTGTAGTACTATTTCCTCCCACAAACGCACATTGACTAAATTGGCAGTCTTCAGCTAATAACCTAATTCAACCCTTTTTTTCCTTTCCTTTCAGACACAAGGAAGAGGGAGGGGGGGGGGGAGAGAGGGGGAGAGAGAGAGAGGCAGACAGACAGAGGGAGAGAAAGGGTGATGGGAGAGAGAGAGAAAGAGAGAGAGAGAGAGAGAGAGAGAGAGAGAGAGAGAGAGAGACAGACAGAGAGACAGAAAGATGTAGCCTCACCTTGTTGAGCAGCTGGTGCCACTGCTGGATACGCTGCAGTATCTGTCGACTCTGAAGCAGGCTGCTCACTGGACTGAGACTGGCGAAATACCGGAGCAGAGGGGTTCAGGTTCTTAGGTGATGTAGGTGCCTGCACAGAAAAATAGCAGCAAGGCAAGAGATACTAGATTATATTTCTATATATATGTATATATGCTCTATTGAGGGTTTCAACTAGATGTCTTAACCCTAATCGTATGTCATGTTTGGTGCCCTTGTCTGTACGTTATAGGGTGTCCCTGGGCCTGTTAGTTTGTAAAGTTATAATGGATGGTTTAGGAGAGAAAACAAATTGAAGAAGCAATACACTAGTTTTCCCAAAAAAATTCCCATTTCAGTATTTTAATTCAAAAACAAACAATAAAAAAAGCAACAAAATATTTTCTTTCCGTTTGACATACGATTATGGTTAAGCAAAGCAGTAAAGAGCTTTGTACACCCTCTGATCTCAACTTTGACATTAGGCCCCACTATGAATCAGAGTTGTCAATGCATCATACGTAAGATATGCCTGACTTACGACACACCCATGGCTGCCAACTTTCTAGAAATAGAGAGCAAACACAAAATTTTAGCGCAATTAGTCACTGCAAACCAAATCGATGGAGAAGCTTATTTGGTTTAGCTACCAATATTAACATAAACACTTGTAAGCTTAACCATAACTTTAAAAACTACACAAAGGACTAGTGTTATTTAAAAAATGCTTTTTTTTGTGAGGTGATTTTTATCTCACTGTGTCAGAAACATGTCAGCATTATCCAGGGTTTGCCAGAATTATATTTTCAACACGGTTGGCTAATAAAAAATTTAAGCTTTCTAGCATGCTCTGCTCTGACACTTGAGCCAGTTCGCCTCTCAAATCACAACTATTGAGTTCCTGATTTATATCCCTGAATTAATTGTAGATCTAGAATCTCTACCATCGGATATCAACTAGATTTAGAATATAAAGCTACAGTTTAGATCTAGAAAGGGGGGACTTGTGCGAAGGATGTACGTTAGCAAGATATGAAGAGTAATAAAAACTTTTCTGATTTACTTTCATGCGGAAATAAAGATTATTTGGTCAAAGAGTGAGAAAAATTTAAATTAGCCCAGGAACAAATTTCCAATAACTAACAAGAGTATACGTAAAAATGATTTTTTAAAATTTTATTATTTTTTTTGCTTTGTAAACGTTCTTAGCTTAAATTTTACTAAAAGAAAAACAACAACCAAAAACAGACATAAGAGAAATGCCATCACAACCTAGTATAGTAAAATCAAAGATCTTGTACAATATGTAACATCTTTGAGTAAAATGCAATAATGCACTATTTACCGCAGAGTGAACGATTAATCTACAGGTTGATTAGAAACTCGACTGATCCCAGTGCCACGAAGCATAGGGGGTACTTATGAGACTTTAATAATAAAAAAAGTAAATGGGCCCTGTTAACGGCTGGGCTAACTGGTTATTACAGTGCTAAGCGTTCCACAGATTAAACGATTGGTTGGCAGCTATGCACATCATCTTTCTCACTTACAACAAAAAGTAAAAATAATACCTATGAACATCTTTCTCAGTCAAAAATATGACTGATCCCTTGGTAAAAATTTTGTCAAAATGTTTTAAAATTATTGTCAAAATACTTTTAAAAGCAGATTAATATTATTCAATATTAAATTTACATAATGTTACAATTTACACTAAATTAAAATATCTCCTATGCTGTTTTATGGTCTTTATGTGTCATTCTATTGTATAACTCGTATCTTCCAGACTTTACCTAGGCGTAATATTTTCTGATGTGGACATGTAGGTAGGTTGAAGTGGTTTAAAGCGATTGTGCCTAGCACTACAAAAAATGAAATTGTTTATCTAATCGTTCTAGAGTTAGAACTGTGAGGGGGCCGGTCCTTGACAACGAAGGAAGATGGTTTAAAGTCTAAGGATTATCTTTCTGAACTCACCAACTGATGAAAGGCAGGGGCTGCTGGGTTCAGATTTCTGGGTGAGACTTGAGGCTGCAAGTCAAGTTATAGACAGATTTAAGTTGCATATAGATACCAAATCCACAAGAAATAGTTTCAAAACATGGTTTTAATCCTTCCAGTTTATATACTCTCCTAGTATTTCATTGTATTTGATACATACAAACTTAATTTACAACTATTATTCTATTATCTATATAGACAAGACAGATTCTTACAATATAAATGGTATACGATAAGTACCACTCTGATAACAAATAACTAGAAAGGACCTCCAAAAATGTTATGATATTGTAAAGAGTACTAATAGTAAACAAAAAGGGCTTTACATTAATGTGAGCAAAACTAAACAATGGTCGTTAGTAAACAGAAAAATGTCCAAGTCAAAAATTGTAATAGACAGAAAACAACTTGAACAAGTTCAGCATTTCAAATATCTCAGACAAACAATAAAGGCAAAACTACCAAGAAAATAGAAAACATAATGGTACAGGCAAAATCAACGTTTATAAAACTAAAGGACTTAAATTCATTTCAGGAGAAATTTCAAGAGATCTAACACTAATAGCAATAGACATTTATGTATTTTCCTTACTGATATATATGTCAATGCAACATGGACTCCCTACATAAAATCAGTTAAAAAATAGAAGCTTTTGAGATGTGGGGATTTTGACATCTAGCAAGAATAAGTTAAAAAACAGAATAACAAAGAAATCTTAAGAACACTGTGTTTAAAGGCTTAATAGACGGCATACAACATCACAACTGTCTTATTTTGGTCTCATAGCAAGTGTGACAGCCTTGCTCAAACAATCCTATCAGGCAGAATGGAGGGAAGAAGAGGGAAAGGCTGACCCAGCAGGAAGTGGTACGATGACATAAAAGATTGGAAAGGGATCCAGCTACATAAGAACCTCGAACTCTGGTGCAGAACTGTTTGGCACGGAAGCACCGCACGCCAACCCCAATTTGGAAGGGCACAATGACCACTAGTGTGCACCAATTCTTAAAAGAGGCATGAATATGTTTCCCAATTTAAAATTCAAAAGCAACCCACAAAAAAAAAAAACAAAAAAAAAACACAAAATAACACCCATAAATATGTGATATAGTATGTGCATCAACAACATTTCAGGAAGAAAGATTCTATAAATGAAAGTATTGTGCTTGAAAAAAAATTGTTTTAACCTCCTTTTCTATAATTTCAAGAATTTTTTGTGCGGGGAAAAAACTTTACAAAACAACAGCTTGATTTAGTCAGAGGAAACATTTCTTAACAGTTTTGAGATTTTGTCAATGTCATGAAGTTGTAAACCACCAACAAAAAACTTCCAAAATTATTCACTCTAGGTTCTACTCACAGCTTCTGGGGACTGAAGTTCTGTCGTTGATGAAGCTGATGTAGGTGCCTGAAAAAAAAGAAGAAAAAATAGGATCTATGACAAAAACATCTATTACTTGAACTCAAGGTTATAACGAAATGTTTTCCGAATTTCTCATACATTGATCAACTGCACACCCAAAAAAACTCCATTGGTGGCAAAGCTGGGAAAGGCTGAACAAAAATTTAATTAAATACTACATGTAGTATCTTTTTATCCCAATTCAGTTTATTCAAATCTGGATCAATACATTTATAAGCAACTTTGACCAAATTAAAGATGAAAAATATGAGGCAGGGAGTGGCACATGATATATAATTATATAAGTTAGAATTGCACCCCCCCCCCCCCCCCCTCCTCTCCTATTTCCCCCCCCCCCCCCCCTCTATCTCTTTTGTTGTCTCTCACTCTGTAGCTATATTAGGCTATTTATATCCCTGCCCTTTCTCCTCCTGCACCTCCTTTTGCTATTATCTTCGTTTTGAAGCTGCCATTTGCAATACTTATTTCCTCTATCAGGATCACCGGGTGAAAAGCACCCACAAGTGGCTTATAGTAATACATACAGATATCATTCATACTTTTTTTTCCGGTGTCTTTGTGGGTGTTCACTTTAGTAAAAAAAAAGAAATACAGCCTTTGAATAAACATAATAGTCGTGCTGCTTCTGAGAGATTATTATGCCAAATATTATGCATCAAGTTTTGGTGGACCATACAGTGTTGGTACTGGTATTGTCACTACTGACTCCAATCAATAGTTCAGGGCCAGGTCAGAATCCGTCTACCACATTAATTAAGCAAGCACCTCCCTTGATATGAGGTAAGACAGTAGCAGAGATGAGAAGAGTAAAGGTAAAAATCTGTGCCAAATTGGATCCTCAAAAGATTTCCACAATGTGCAGTTGCAGGTTTAGATGAAATTTACTTTAGACGCTTTCAGGCACTTTCTTCAGGCTACGAAAATCATTTTTTAAAATGAGAATCTTCTAAAAAAATATTTTAAGGGCAACCTAATCATTTTGTTGTAATTTTTAACACTGCTTTCTCAGAACTATACATACTCAGAGCATCAAATAGCCTGACAACTGATGAAAATTGTTTCTCTACAACATTTGCATAGTTATAAATCATAACTCAGAAAATATTTGAACTAGTGTCTATGCATAGCAATTTTTACATATGGCCAAACTAAACTTTTGAATGTATAGGAAGCAAATTTAGAAGTTATGAAAACTGGAGGGGGGAATGGTGGGCGTGGAAAGAGATGAATACAACAAGTTTTCCAGTGGATAAATGTGTTAATAATTTTACAAAGCTAAGTAACACAAGAAAGCAAAAAATAAATCTTGGGCACAGGCTAGGACTGAGAAAAGCTAGCCTGTGTAAACGAGGCCTTAATATTACTGCAACAATGTGTAAACCATTTAAACCAATTTATAATACACTTCTCTAAGCAATTAAATTTGATCTTGTTAATATTTGGCATTCAAAGTTCATTCAAACAACTAAAAATGTCAAGAAAAACAACACAAAAGGTATTAGAAAGAAATATTCAATGATATTGAACAATGAATTATATTAAAAACAAGTAAAACTAAAAAGAAACAAGAGAATCACTCTCAATTGTTGCAAATAGCATATGGAAAAGAATACAAAATCAGAAACCAGTAAAACAAAACAAAACAAAAACACTAAAGATCAACCAGTTTTAGGTCAGAGAAATCAACCCATATAGGTTAAGTGCAAAACTCGACAATAAACTGGTTAGGCACAACCGGCAACTTCAATTTCTGTAACAAAGGAAACATCAACAATAAAAGGCACAAAACATGTATGTGCTTCAGACTGGCCCCGTAGGTACCCAAGAAAGGCCACTCACAATACTAGGAGTAACAATCACATCCGGAGGTCGATCTAAAGTTTTAGTACCCCCACTCAAAACTGGGGCCTGGAAGATAAAGAGTGTTTTTGTTAGGGGTAAAGAGATTTGCTGAATGGTATGACGTTCATTCTTTTTGAGTGCAAGACTGAAAGGTAGTAGAACAGTACTGAACCAAAGCTTCAATGGAGCTCTGAGCCTGAGGTATCACAAGGTACGATAAATATGGCTAAAAAAAGCACACATGACGATAGAGAGAGAGAGGGGGGGGGGGGGGGGTCGGTCGGTCGGTCGGCAGCGGCTCATAATGCCTCTAGAATTGCATTTTAAAATTCACCATGATCAGAAACTACACCTTGCCGTTTGCCAATATTAAATGGTAACCAAATCGCTGACATTCATTTGGGAAAAATGTAATTACAACTTTTTCACCCAAACAAGAGGAGCTGGACACAGTAAAGATACAAAGTTACAAGGATTGCCGCTCCCTTGTTCCTTGTTCATACGTTATAATAATGACAAAACAATAAATCCCATAACATGTCTACCTTGCCAGAGAGCGTGCCTATGTCATCGGTGTGGAGACAGAGAACGCTCGAGTTGGCAGAGTAGTAATAAACGTCCCCGGGCTGTAGAGGGAGCCAGCCGGGAAGCCCGGGAGTGCCAGGAGTGCAAGGCGTGGGTGCTGCTGCCAGAGCATGGCTGGGGGACAGCAGGTGGTCCTCAGTGTGGCCGTCCGGCCTGACCAGCACGCCAAGCTCATCGTCCAGAAGCTCCACCGGGACACAGATCTCGCCATCATACAGGGGAAGGCTGATTGCAGGGTCGTCCTTATAGAGAGATTGGCTAATTGTAGGGCCGTCTTCATACAGAGAAAAGCTACCCGTAGGGTCGTCTTCATAGAGTGGTAGAGTAATCGTATGGTTGTCCTTATAAAGGGGTAGGGTGAACGTAGGGTCGTCCTCATAGAGTGGTATAGCGATCGTAGCGGGGTGGTCAAACACAGAAGAAAAGTCTTCTTGAAGTTGGTCAAGCTGGGCGGTCTCGTATATCGGATGCGCTTTAGGTTCTATATCCAGTGCAGACTGGGCACACTCAAACTCTTCCAGGTGGATGTACTCATGCTCCTCGCCCAGCAAAATATACTGGAAGACCTCTCCGCAGGTTTCAACGTCTTCCTCAGAGTCAACAAACGCTGTTGGTGGGGCTGGAGTTGGATGGAAGCTCTCCTCCTTTTCCTCCTCCTCCTCCACATAGTCGCAGTACGGGGAGGGCGGCACCTCCAGCGCAGGGAACCAGCCGATGCCAGGGTCGAGCGTGGGCGATGACAGCTCTAGAGAGCTACAGCAAGACGGGCAGTCTGTAGAGCAGCCGGCGGCGAGATCAAGGCTCTCTGACAAGTCCTCCACCCACTGGCCTTGGTCAGGGGAATCTCGGGTATCCCTGTCCCGAGCACCAGGCCTACTACAGCCGCAAAACTCGCAGCAGTTGTCCTCCAACAGCGGCAATCGCGGCGACGTTTGGAACCTCGGTGATGATGATGATGGTCTATGTAGCAGCGCCGCCTGAGGGGCGTACCGCCTCGGGTAGTAGCTGTAGTAATCGTCCTCGGCAAAGCCAGCCCTGTGGAAGAACGGGTGGTCGTCCAGGTAGGATCTGTCCAGGAACTGGGGGGCGTACTGGCGTCGCCGACGCTTGGTCGTCTTGGCGCCGCGGGTAGGAGCGGACGGCTCGTGGGCGGCGGAGAACGGGAGGAGCCACGGGCGAGCATCTGGCGTGGACAGCACTGGCCAGCGTCCGCGTCCGGCCGAGTAGCGGCGACCCGGGGGAATCCTGGACGGCAACGCCGGCCGACGAGGCCGCCTGTGAATTGTCGCGGATTGGTCGCTGCTACACACAGACCAACGGGAGTCTTTTTTAAAACTTTAGGATATTGTAGATCATCTAGACCACGATCTTACTATCAACCAGCCGGGAGCACCTTCCTATTGGGGAGCAGAGACTTGATGCCTTGTCTAATTTTCCTCAGAGTAAATCCCAAACAAGCAGTGACCAGTGATATCCCAATGTGATTGTAGACTTTGCCAGATAGTGTGGATATTCCCACTACTGAGTTGGTTCACATAAATTTTAACAGAACAATGGCACTTTATATCCGCAGTCCGGTGTGAGAGAAAAAAAATCCAACAAGAACTAACACTACTCTACTCACTACTACATGATATCCTCAGTTGACAACCATGCAAGATGTGTTCAGTGAATGTTAAGAACTGAATTATAAGTCAGTCACTGCAGTATCTGAACCAAAAATGGCCAATACACAAAAGAGGAAAACCAGTTGTTAAAATTTTTTAGGCAAAAAACAATCACGGATGGATACCTTGTGGTCACAATTGATCACTCCTTTAGGAAACAAGAAATCCTCAGCAAAGTTTCCACGCCGTTAGAAAGCCCAAGAAACAAGAGCGAAAGACTATTCTGTTCTTTCCTTAAAACAAACACCAAAGCTGCGTAACACAACGATCGTCACCCGACCTGTTAGTGGCGCCCTTGCTCTATCGGCAGCGCCAGATATGAAAATTTAACGCAAATGGGAGATACGCGCGGTGGCTGAAAGAAAATTGAATGATGCACATCCGCAGTGCAGCTAACAAGTTTACATTTCCCATCGCCCGGTCTGATAATTCAACAGCATTTTCATAGTATACATTTGCATAACCATTTATTGAATGCGGTTGCACTGTCTATACACTTTCCCCTTTGCGAGCCTCATAATAAGGTACGTAAAAAATGGCATGGATCGGCAGATATACCAAGGTTAATATTTAGATTAATGACAACACAGAATCGAGAAAAGGGTGGGGGGGTTGGGCGAGGTAGGGAAACGGTAGAAAGAGAGTGCGCGAGAGAGACAAGTAGGTATCCCTTCTCAATGCTAAAGAAAAGCAGATAATTCTAAACGCGTATAAATAAATACGTATTGAGGTCGTTCGAGGCAGCCGTGGAAAACCGAACCAATTCTCTCTCTCTCTCTCTCTCTCTCTCTCTCTCTCTCTCCTTCATCCATGGTTTGGTTTTGATATAGTAATCGATTTTGAAACATCTTATTCATTTCTTCCCCCTTCTGCTGGTCTCGCTAGTCTGCTACTGGTAAGCTTCTCGTTTACCAGCTTTGCTGTATGTAATTCAAACCAAATCAGCCGGTAATGGGCATTGATTCTGGTGTGCCATCTGCATTGTAGACGCCGGTAGCGGCGACAGCTACAGCAGCACCGCTAGGTGCACAAGAAAATGGCTTGGCACTGTCATTCTACAAACTCTGAGACACACACACCTACACTTTTTGTCGCTCTCTCTCTCTCTCTCTCTCTCTCTCTCTCTCTCTCTCTCTCTCTCTCTCTCTCTCTCTCTCTCTCTCTCACTCTACCAGTCACACATTCTCATTATCTATTATATTTACATGTTGGATAGCGGATTTCCCCAAATCACTTTGAAGGCTGGTCTATCGACCGGCGAATTGGTTCGGTTTTCCACGGCTGCAATTTTATTGCTTATTTATCAACCCTCAAGACCTGACCACATCAAAAAGCTCTGCTGCTTCTCAACTACTTACGAAGAGAAATAATAATGCATTTGCTTCGTGACAGGGGCAAGCAACTCCTCTGGATATATGTATTCTGCAGAAATAAAAATAGAAAACATTTTTTAAAAGTTTTTGATGCATTTATCTTCTAATTTAAAAGGATTAAAAGAAAGCATCTAGGTCTACCCTGTAACTGATTTCCCCCCACATTAGACAAAAAAAAAAGAAAACTTGTATGATAATTACGTGAACGTTTTTTTTTCTCGGATAAATCACACCCTTCTTATTTTATTGATTTGTACAATCATGAACCTTGCTTTGTTATGTTTTATGAGAGAAGGCGCTGGCCATAAGCATTATGTTATTCCTAAGCAAAACAAAAATTAGATTAATCTCTAGCAGCCCCCATGGTATTTCTCCCGAACAGCAGTACGCGTGGAACGCCAGGACCAACACTCGTTAGTCTCGGATGTATTTCCGTGCATTATCGATAGTTCAAACTTCTAAGCCCGGCGACAGGCCGGAAGTCTAGCGAGCTCACACACAGAGATGCTGAGCATTGTTCTCAATCAGAGAGGGCCATAAGCAGCTCTCGCTCCAAAAGGAAAGGGCTTCAAAAATCAATTCCACCCAGCTTCCTTGCTTCTTGGAGCCCACCCGTCTCTCTCATATGAAACTAAAAGAAAGAAGGAGGGGCAAACAAAAGCAAAACAAAACAAACAAAAAGAGGAAGAAACAAATCGCATCGCTGCGCTAAAAAGTAATGAGCCAGGAGCGGAAATAACAAGAGAGAGAGAGAGAGAGAGAGAGAGAGAGAGAGAGAGAGAGAGAGAGAAAGATGGGGGCGGGGGTTCCTTATTCAGGGAGTCAAAGTGAAAGCCCCACGGGATTACAGCCAGAATTCCAAAGGCTATGCGTTGAGCCAGAAAGGAAGACCAGGCCCAGATAAGGGATAAAGCACACATGTTTGCTTGCAGCCAAAAGAGAATTCAGACGTGGTCGTACAAAATTAACGCTCCACAATGTCTACTGAGGTTCTATTACCATTTTATTCAAACCGATAAAGTATAGAGAGAGAAGGAGGGAAGAGAAACAGACAGAGAGCGAAAAGGTGATGGACAAACCTACCCTGCTAAATGTGCCTTTTAAGGGTTTTGAGAATACAGACTACCGCTACACTAAGTTGTAATAACTTAATAACTAGATGTTCGCCGCAGATAATACTGGCATTATGGATCAGAACACTGAGAAGTTCAAGCACAGGTTTTATGCCGCTTTTCCCAAACTTCCATAATTGGTAATGCGCGTGCGTGTATTAATTTTCTTACCCTACAAGGATGCAGTAAAAATATGCCAAAATTTTACACGATGTTAGACTTAGTATTGAATCGAGCCTGAGATAATAATTAACGTCGATTTCCACGAGGATATGTTGCGAATCGAAGTTGGAAAAAACAGGGTGTGTGGATGGGGCAGTAAGTCGGAAAACTAGATTTCTATAACATGATACCACACGATCTGTGGCATGATAGCTCTTCGCCGCAATGCGCATCAATTACAAATCTTGTTGGCAACGCAACCAACATCTCAGTTGTTTATATTATATAAATCTATAATACACATAATATAATGCAAGTTTAGAGTTTCGTCCCACGCCCCACCCCTGGATACAGCACTAACACACACACACACACACTCTCTCTCTCTATGAAGGATCGATAACTGAGAAGCAAGAGCACAACTCCCGTCATACTAGCATTCGATAACGCAAACTTGTGGAGCAAGAAAGGGGAGGAAAAAAAGGTCAATACCGCCTTTGAGGATAAAGCCATGACATTTCAAAACGACATTATCCGGGAAGGACAGGCATACGCCCGGGCAGGTTAAATATATATTGACTTTCAGGTGATATCCATCGAGTTTTGAATCACCCTGGGATAGGTGCCACCACCCCACGTGACCGTCCCCGCCCTCTTCACTGTACACAGAGGACAATGCTGACGGGATTATCAGGGGTCTTACGATAATAGGTAAGGGAACTCGACTGGCGTAAAACTTAACGTTAAGCAGACCGTATGCAGCCGGCGTATGGGATTTTCGTTAAGAGGGGGGAGCTTATAATACATTTAACTAGATGGAGCTATGCATTTCACTACCAAAATACTAAAAAGAAGAGAGAGAGAGAGAGAGAGAGAGAGAGAGAGAGAGAGAGAGAGAATAACGATTCTATGTGAGAATTATAGCGGCCCAGCATGTGTGTCGTAGGTAGTACGTTGTAATGCATTACAAATACAAACATCAAAGAAAACTGTCAAGCTGCAGATTACCATCACCCCTGAGGGCGACAAACATAAATCGATCGTGAAATTGTCTCCTGTCTCGTGCAGGATTACCTTTCCTCCACGGTGACCACCAGGGGTCAGGACTAGGACAATACAGGCCTTGCTATAACGGGGTCCATAGAGCATACGAAGACGGTGAGTTGGAAAATCTCCATCGTTGCCGATTCATAGCCCTAGCCTAGTACGGCGCCAATTAGGGACCAGAAAACCTGATGCCTAAGGGCGTGATAATGTCATTCGTTAATGCCGTGTGGATAGCAAAGTCTCTAATATACACCGAGAGCGTCCAGAGAATGAAATGCTGTCCAAAGAAAGAGCACAAAATACAGAGAAATAAAGCCCCTGGTCGGTCTGTCACACAGGTAGGCAGGGGAGATTACTGTGAACAGAGATCAGCCACTGTCCAGGTGGGACAACGACAGTGTGGTCGCTGTGACAAACGTGACAAACTGCTGACAATGCTTAAGTTTAGACAAGAGACAGGATTGAGGAAGATGGGAAGGGAGGGAATGAGGGAGGAAGAGGGGAGGGGATAGGAAGAGACAGGTGAGAGAGATGATAGAAAGAAAGGGAGAGGGGAAATGTATGAGCTTTTGATGATGGAACTTGGTTAATAAGTTTAACGGACTCAGTCAACAAAGAACGACTGAATGGTGATCTCGACCTTCTATCTCCAGAAATGTTAGCCCTTTTATTTTGCTCAAAACATGTTTTAAGTCGTTAAATTGTTAGGGAAATATTTGGATAGTACACAATAACAAAACAATGTGGAGACCACTTCGGTTGTTAAAAAATATAAATAATTACATTCCTTACTGAAATCAAGTTGAGCTAACCACAGATTCAGAAGGAAAAAAAATGAATGTGCGATTAGAGCTGGCGAATTGGTCATTAAGGCAAATCTTTATTACATTCTACGCCGAAAGCATGACAAAAAAAAAAAAAAGACAGTCTGATAGGAATCTGCGCAATCCATCAGCTGGTTGAGCGCACTAGCACGGTTGCCATGTCATGGGGTTGGAATTGTGGTACAATCGTGAGGTATCGATTTCAACAATTAGCTATGGTTTTGAGATCGGATCAGCTCAACCGCCGGTGTACCAGACTTGAGTAATAAAATGTATCTGTTGTCAAAAGAGCACTTTTGCATCCCACACATAATTGACACTTTACGTGCGCGCGCCGGCCCAGACGGGCAGACGGCAAGCCAGATTCATGGATAGATGGTCGCTAATGATACTTGTGTACTAGACGCTCTGGTATGTATGTGTAGGCAATAACATTACACGGCTAGTCGAGACAGCCTGTCTCACGGCATAATCGAAAGTATATATATACAGAAACGGAGCATTTTGTGGGGTTTTCGACATGAGAGTGTATATATATATATATATATTGCAGCCTGATGAAAAAAAAACGTTTCAATCACAGACCTCCTGTGTCGAAATTTGATGTTCTACGGACCCAAGTCTACCGCATCGCCATAGATGACATTTGTAATTATGGCATAGGCAGTCGTAATAATTCCAACACATTCAATAAAAACTGCAACGGTATGGACAGCCACCTACAAACATAACCTTTAGTATTCATTTTGTTCGCGCAAGAACACTCATTAAAACTACGCATGTTGATAACTTCGATGTTTGTTTTCCCTCTACCCTCTCAGATACTGTGTATTCCATGGAAACTCGGAAGTACCGCTACGCTTAGGGCACTTCATTTGGGTTGGGATTAACTGAGATATGGAGACAAAAGGTGACAAAAATCGGAGAAGTTTTGTAAAAACCATAAGATCAGAAGACGTAACCTCATTCGAGCACTAGAGGTTTGGCTGCAGCATTAACCGATTTGGAGAGTATCTTTTCTATAGATGGAAAACAACGGAAGGAAAGATAAGAGAGGACAACGGAAAGAAAAAGAGATTGTGTGTGAGTAAGAGAGAGAGAGAGAGAGAGAGAGAGAGAGAGAGAGAGAGAGAGAGAGAGAGCCAATGAGATTTACATACATGTATTTCATGGGTCACATTAGCGGCAGCCTAATTATTGACCATGGCGTCTGTGTTAATCCCAGGATCATTAAGCTTCAATCAGACCCGACTCATTGACGTACGCGTGGCGAGCTTGGTGACGCCCATCGTTCACTACAGCTGTACATGGCTGAAACCTCGTAAGTTAATAATAATAATAATAAATTACATTTATTTAGCGCTTTCCAACAATATACATAAGAAGAAATGTAGACGTTTACTATGCGATAATAATGTCAATCACAAAGGAATGACCAAATCAAAACTATCTCTTCACTACTGCATGGTAACTTGAGAGGGACAAGAATAGACCAATTAATGTCGAAATATTAACTACATGCTAGCCTTGTTCAGTAGCTGTCTCAATTTCTCCCCCACCCCCCTCCCGAGTCCCCCCAAACGGTCAGCACAAATACTACTAAACACAACGCTGATGTCTTTTCAAGAGGCACAATGAAATTATAGTACAATAATATGATGAGGATTTTTCCCTGCACTTGAGTAAAAAGGAAGGCGAAAAAATTGCAGGGCAAACACATTTTTCGAGGAAGGCGAACAATGCAAGGCTTGCACCTGGGAGCATTAAAGCGTGGGACGTCACCAACAGGTACGACTAGCTGGAGTAGCTGTTTAAGCGATAAAGCCTCTCCGGTATCTACTCTTTTATGTTCCGACAGTTTAGCTTTTAACGCAGGGGGGGGGCCCTTGGTGATCAACTCTTTAGGACACCTCAACAACAGTAGGCCGATTTCGGGAAATTAAGGGGTTTGCGATAACGGACGATATGATCGCGCCTCTGAGGCATGGAGATTTCTGATCGCTCTCCGCGAATGTAGGAATCAACAGTGATGGATACCGGTGCAGATTCCCTTAACCATCGTATTCGCTGTCGCCAAGGCCTCAACTGCTAAACAAAAAACGCTAAATATAAAAAGCATGGCCAGTTTAAGGAAATTTATGTTGGCTCTAACGGCCGACCAAAAGCACTTCGCGCTAAGCGTCACCGATTGAGCCGGATACACATGAAAAACAACAACGGTGTTGCCTTAGCTGCGATCCAGAGGAGGCCGTGTTAACAACCATGAAAACCGTTCTCATTGAGAATGCAAGCGAGATGCCATCAATCATAATTAATATATACAGCGTCTCTACACATTTTCGTTCACGTCTGCGTTTATATTGATTCTTCGACGACGCTGTATCAGCGTTTCAAGAGTTGTGACCTAGCCTTTTTAAACTATAGGAGGCATGGCGCTAATTATTGACAAAGACCGTTCTAATGTCTAACATATTCCCTCATTCTCAATAGTTATACCAGATTGCAGTGGTATTTGTTGATATCCCCCAAGCGCTACATATGTACTATAATTTCGGAGACAACCCCAATATGTTGTGATTTTTTTTTGTTTTGTTTTTACAGGCACTCTCTTGGTGGATGATTTAACACTCGGCCGTAAAAGACTTACGGATCGGCGATGGTGTCAAAACAGCAAATATGAGCAGCTAAATTAAACATAAAATTATCTTACATGTTCACTGGTTTTCATGAGCACTGAGGGATCAGTATTGCTCTTCCTCTGATCTTTCTCTCTCTCTCTCTCTCTCTCTCTCTCTCTCTCTCTCTCTCTCTCTCTCTCTCTCTCTCTCTCTCTCTCTCTCTCTCTCCTCTATTTGCCAACAACCAAAGCCTGCACCTCCAATCCACTGGGGCTTGGAGAAAGGAAAGAAAAGGACACAACAGACCAGTGACAGGCAAGCTCACTCAAGACAAAAATGGTTCCGAATCAATAGTGATGGCGGCAGAGGAGGCTCTCACGTCGCCACAAACATCGACAATGTCAAGGAAGCTTGCCTACAGTACCGTACGTCCCAGTGCCTGTCCCAGTGGCGGCGGCAGCTACACGACACAGACACGCGGCAGCCACAGAGAGGTGCACGGCCTGGCTAGGCTAGCACCAGACACCAGGGCCAGACAACCTAGCAGCGGCCAGTCGGATTCAACAGACACGATCATCAAAAAGGCAACAATGTAAGCTTCTTCTCGATGTCATATAAATCTGGTGGGAAAAGCTCTCTCCGACTTAAAAGTCTAACTTCCCAATGAGAGCAATACTCTACTACTTGTGCCAAAGTGCCCAGTGAAGCAACAAGCGAGATTCTTCTTCTTGTCAAAGCTCATATCCGCCCACCGACGGCTACACCTATGACTTGAACAAAGGCTAAGCCAAGACTGTAGGACAAGGACAGCAATCTGGTTGACACTACGGCCTAGATCCCGATATATCCGCATCCACATTATGAAAAGCTATACGAGTTTGAGCTTCGGCCTAGACAAAGCCCACACGCCTCCTGTTTGGACTGGGTGGCCCGGCCCCTATCAATCCGGCTGATACCCCGCCACACAAAGTGAAAGCCGCTGTATCGATTCAGCTAGACAAAAATAACATCGGTGTCTGCGTCACAGGCAACCTAATGTACATAACGTGTAGCGTGATTAGGGAGTCCCTTAGACTGTAGAACAGCGTTTTTGCGACACTATATGAGGGTTCTCTGACATAGAGAAGCACAGAATCGCAAGAGAAGGGACATAAACCCAGGACTATAGCTTGCAGTAAATCTACACAATAGCGTACTATAGAAAGAAAACTACATGTATAGAACAAAGGAGCAGGGGCAGATCCAAGTCAGAGAAACCTGCAGATATCTAACTCTCACAATTGCATTTCTCGTTTTATTGATACTGGGGATTTCCAAGTAAGAAAAAATATAACACCCTTCATAATATTAGAAAGATACAGGATTTCACTACCTTTCATGAAAAGAAAGAAAAAAAAAAAAAAAAGAAAAGAAAGAAAGAAAGAAAGAAAAAGAGGAGACCACAGGCACGAGAACAATAAGTTTGTTGGTCTCTCACAAGTCCGATGTCAGCACCGAGTTGAGTTAAGTTGGTTTAAAGTCCAACACCAGCACTATAAAAGCTATATTGTGGACGAGCCCCAAGACTAACGTCTGACAATTTTATGTGCTGCTACACATGAGACAGTGCGGAATTATCATGACTCCTGTCTCAGCTGGTCACATTAAACTGACACTGATCCAATCAGTAGACGCCAAGGCTCGAACCGCGGACCTCCTGCGTCAGAAGCAGATGTTCTACACCAGGGCTACCGCGCCGCCACAGAGCAGCAAGACAATATCGTGGATAAATCCCAATACTTAAACCTGGTGATACCTGGATTTCTGCCGCAGCCGGTCACGAAGGAAAAGATGAAGAAGAAAAAGAAGAAGAAGAAGAAGAAAAAGAAAAAGAAAAAGAAGAAGAAGAAGAAGAAGAAGAAGAAGAAGAAGAAGAAGAAGCAGAAGAACAACAACAGGAGGAATCACAAGAACAATGACAAGAAAAAAAGAAAAACTAGAACAAGGGCGAGATGGAGCAGCACATCGACCGAATCGCCAAAGCATTCATTTGATCAATCGAGCACGTCAAATCGCACAGCGCGCGCTATCAATATTGAATGAGGCAATGAGTAAACACAACAAGAGGCGGGGCAGAATCAGTGTCGTGCCTTGCACTACCACCACAGGGCCTCCTCTAGACAGAAAGAAACACACAGCAAATACATGTATATGGTTCAAGAGACCTTTTCTACATTTATATTCACACCCTAGTTATATGTATTCCAACGAGCTATATGAATGTCGCAATATTTTTTTTTCTGTTGATTAAGCAACGAATCTTAATATCCCACGAGGATTAACTAAGTATTTTGAGTTCTGTATTCTAAAACACAGTTATAAAATAGCGCATTTCTTTCAATATAAATCCTGTCTATCAAATGAATGACAATTTCTCAAGGGGGTTCATACGATTTTCTATTTTCTGTTTTCTGAAGCGGGGCCATTTTCTTTAAAAAAAAAAGTATATTATTATCTCGAACGACGGAGATGGCTCAATCTATTTTAAGTTATAAATTAACAATATTCAAATTCAGAACAAAGCACTGTAATTGGAATTTTAAGCTTAAATGACAATGGCTATTTTAACACTAGCGTCCTAGACAATCATCCGATTAATGCGATCAGTGTATCGACATAACAACACAGCGATAGTCCACCAACGCGATGCTCTCCGAACATCAATATTCAGACCCATGGTAAAACGGGATAATATTAAAAACAAAGCATAGTCAGCGTCACCACAAAACTAACAGTCTGAAATCAACGCGTCACAATTTCAACACCTAGCGAAGCAGCGGTGGCAATGACAAAAGAGCTAATATAAATACTAGATCAATGTTGTTACACTGTATCACTCAGGAAAAAATAATCAACTGGCTTTTTTCCATTATTTTGTAATCGAAAAAAAACACACACGGTGGAAAGGGTTATATCCTTGTGTGATCTGGATAGAAATCTAGATCTACATCATCTAGAGGGTCTGGTCGCCTCTGGTCGCCGTCGTCGACTCGTCGACCGTCGGTCGGTTTACACCATTGTTGAGTGTTCAGGTCAGGGGGGAGGGATTCTCGCTCCTGGACCAACATCTCTCTCGCTCTCTCCCTGTCCCCCACAACCACCAGGTAGACACTCGCTGCTACAGAGGGAGAGGGAGGGAGAGGGAGAAAGCACACGGGCAAGCCATGTTTGAGCCAGCTGCACTCCAACAACTAAGAGGACAGCATGGACATAGTAAGAGAGAGAAGGAGAAAGAGGGAGGGAGAGAACAGAAATGCTCTCTATAGAGAGAAAACATTCTCGGACCATAGACTATGTATGGGGACAGTGTCCTGTGAGGCCGATGGCGTGGTGGCGCTAAAACCACACCACGCAATTTTCTCCTCCTCTCTGCTCTGCCCATAACATGCGGATAAGATACATCTGAGGAGAGGATGCGGATTTCGATAGTAATGAGAGGTGTAGATACTTGTAAAACAAAACTTAGAAGGTTGCCCCAGTTAAAGCAAAGACTATTTTTCTGGATGAAATCGTCTCTCATCTTAATGCGCCCCCCCCCCCCCCCCACACACACACCAAATTAACTCTCTCCTCTCTCTCTCCACCCTCAACATCGAGAAATGTCTCGATCAAAGTGACAATACAATGACGGATAGTTGATGGAGATCTATATCGACGAAAGATAATTGAACTAACCATAGACATCACTTGATTCGCCGCTGCCCACTTATGATTTCCATGAGCACACAAGCGTGCCAAACTCTGGACTCATTTATCTAATATGAGTGGTAAAAGCATAAAAATTGTCCATAAAAAGGGTGGCGAAAAGTAAAGGGTATATACTGTGGCACGAAAGGCCCCGAGGCTGAGAAAAGTATCAAACGGTGGTAAAAATGGCAGTCTGCATTTTATTATTGCGGATTAAACCATTGATGCTATTTCAGTACACATTCCAATCCGCTATAGACGGTTCTAACAAAGAAAAAGAAGAAAACAACAAAAACGCAGACGATATTTGGAACAGAACACCCAAGCTAAGAAGCCATTTACATTTAAACGCCCCCCCCCCCCCCCACACACACACAAACACCAACCCCTCCGCTCTTAAGTCATTTAGAAACCTTAAACATACGCCAAAAGACGTAGGATTACATAAAACATTAAATAATAAAAAACCAACATTCCACATGACAAGAACGGAAAGGGTGAGTAAAAGGGTAAGAAAGCGTGATTCACAGGCAGGCAGACCGCAGCCGCCCACAACTAGGCCTAATGCGGACACGCATAATAGAGAGACGCGGGGGCGGATGTTGGTGTACATTAACAACATGGCTTTCACAGATCCAGGTCCAGAGTAAAGAGTGGGAAGGGTCTTTGGGTTGTGGGTGAGAGCTCAGGGCGGAGGGAACCCAGTGAGCAATGGGGCTATGGGGCTGGAATACAAAATATTGAGGACTGTTTGCTCGATAATTTGGTCGTTGCACGACGTAGATTCTACATAATTATAATTATCTGAGCATATCTAAGGATACTTTAGACCGGCAGATAATGAAGTCAACACCAACCATTAAATAGCGTTTGCTTTGTTTGTTTTTTTTAAAATTAATACAATATCGATAGAATATCCAAGTATAAGAAAGAGGGATTTGGGAGGGAAAGGGGGCGGGCGCAAGATAGAGATGCTACCAAGATCTGGTAAAAAGTCTATAGACACATTGCATTACAATCCGTTCCAACTAAATATTTGTTCCTTTACACATCTGAAGAAAGA
Organism: Elysia chlorotica; assembly: GCA_003991915.1. Lineage (NCBI taxonomy): Eukaryota > Metazoa > Mollusca > Gastropoda > Plakobranchidae > Elysia > Elysia chlorotica. The sequence continues at coordinate 117,116 of RQTK01000513.1, forward strand.
AAAAACACGGCGAGGTTCATAGAGTGCAGCTCCATAACAAAATTGGCATCAGTATGTAAAGAAAAAGAACAAAAAACTTCTGTAAATCTTTGTTCACTTGCTTAGCTGAAATAAACCAATAACGCCGTAAGAATTCATTTGCCTTTTTAGAAACAACAAAGGATCAATTTAACAGACAACATGTCCCTGGTGTAATCAAAAGCTTTTGTATAAAATAAACAGCATGGACACCAAACCCATAATCATATTATACTACACGGCGCGCTGATGTGCACACAAACACATTCACTACGTTTGCGACCCAGCATACGTTTCTCGAGATCTTTTCCAATGCGATACAATAGCAGAAATTTTTTAAACCAACACCACGCGTAAGCTGAACGACAGGAATGGAGGAAAGAAAGTCACGCCAGTAACAGTCTATTAACCAAAAGAACGCCCGAACCGTTCGTGTTCCTGGGGATAGAGGGAGAGAGGAAGAGAGAGGGAGAGAGGAAGAGAGAGAGAGAGAGGGGGGAGAGAGAGGGGAGAGAGAGAGAGAGAGAGAGAGAGAGAGAGAGAGAGAGAGAGAGAGAGAGAGAGAGTGTGATCAGGCTGGGGATATGAGCAACAATTCTAGAATTGAAAATTACCAGAGTATTAGTTCCTGGCCAGACAGCATTTGCGTCACGCGCTAAAACAATCAGGGCCGGCCGTACCCAGCCCGCTAGCCAGCCCGACCCAGGCAGCCGCAGGCTGGCTCTCCGGACTGGCCCAACAAAACAGGAACAATTGAAAGTTTCAAAACCATTCCAGCTAGTGCGCAGTGTACTTTTTCAGGGGGAGGGAAACGATTCTTAAACTAAAAGACTTAGGGTTTATCGAACAAGGACAAACGGTGCTCGATTGAATGCAACTTTTAAAAGTAAAAACTACCCTTAACCGGCGTCAACCCTTACAGCACTGTTATGACTACCACTTGGGGTTTAAGTACAACATTGTGGAAAGCTTACGTCTTGTCGAAAGATATAAGATTGAGAAGGCTTAGCACGAGTTGTAAACTACTGTACTCCCACCTTGTACTTACGTCCCCTAGTCTTAACGGTTTACCTGCACCGCAAAGATGTAAAAATGGTCGAAATTTAAACAGGCTCGACCTTTTTTTTGTAATAATCATGTTGAGTGGGGACATTGTGATTGAGGTTCACACCGAACTCCGGTGTGCACTGTTCACTCAATGATAACCCTCAACTTTTTTGTGGGGCATAAATAAGAAGAAAGGAATTGGTGTTTCTTAAACGCACTGCTACAGTTCTATCAATAACCCACAGTTCCATGTGTTACAGGGAAACGAAGACAAACTTTAACAATAAACGAGAAAAAGGAGAACGGTGATTACTGCTACATTGTATCAGTGTTTTGTGGGATGACAAACAAACCAGAGCGGCAGCTAGATTTTCAGGCATGCAGTCTCTCCCCACTCTCCAGATCTGCAATAGCCTGACCGTGGAAATCAATAAACGCCGGAATGAGCGGCTGTTTTTCACTTCCCGATCCCCCTTCCCATAAAGTTATCAGCCCACCCGCCGCCTCTGGCAGTCTATCGATCGCCCCTAGAAAGGCGGAATGAGAGAGGGGCGGGGAGGTTGAGGAGAACGTCAGGTCCTCACAGAATGCAAATGGGCTCCAGCAGGAGCAGCTGAAGCTACAGATGTCAACACAACACAGCATCCTCTTCGCATCTATACAAATACAAAACGGCACGTAAAAACCAAACGGGAGAGTAGAAGCTGCTTGGAGTCATTCGCTGCAGAGACACCATTATAAGAAAAAAAAATTAAAAAACAAAACAAAAACAAACAGGATAATGATTTTGAAGCACAAAAGGGACACACACACAAATGAATGTTTATCTATAAATACGAAGTTTTGCATCCAGCAACCAAGAGGTGTGAAAATAGCGCGGTCTCTGTAGGTGACTTGAAGCGAAGGTATGGTCATCAGAGAGAGAGAGAGAGAGAGAGAGAGAGAGAGAGAGAGAGAGAGAGAGAGAGAGAGAATTATATGGCCTGTCAAAGGGCAATGTGGACATACAGTTATGAAGTATTTGGTGAAAAAGAATTAAAGGCTTTTAAAATATTTGCATAATTTACCCCAGCCAGTGGTCCGTTATCTACCATGATCATTTTTACAGTATTATTTTTATGCCCTGTTCGAAAGTATACTTATTACAAGCTAGTCTTGACATCATAAGGCTGCTCAGCCATCTAGAATGGTACATGTATTTGTAACCGTTCCTTTTTCTGACAATCCATACTGGTTGTGGTACAGTACATGTACATAGCAGAACGTGGCAATTCTTTTGTCAAGGTTCGAAGTGGTCTTAGTTCGAATGCGACAAAAACAGGTGGGAGGTGTGTGTGTGTGTGTGGGGGGGGGGAGTGAAAGCGAGATATAGAGAGAGGTACACATTACCAGATTCTTTCAACTGCCTAAACTTGCATTCATGAGGTGATTTGCCTAAACTTTTGCAAGGCACCTGTCATGCAAGAGAACTATTTTTAACAAAAAGTGGAACAAATCAACCCCTTCACAATGTTTACTTCAAGGCAGGAGGTGCATCAAAATGTATCTATTCTCCAAATATATTGAACAATTTGCACGTGTTTTACATAATTCTATCATCAAAAAATTAACAATGATCTCAAATAACCCAGTTTTATCATTATAAACACTCCTTGAACAACACTCAAATAAATGAACATACAAGTGCTCTAAGTAGTAAGGGAGATAATACATCTATCATACTTTAACTAAGTCAAATCTAGTTGTTTCCCTTGAAGAGAGGACATCTACTCTGAGAGAGATCTACTTGAAGGCCACAGAGGGAAAAAAATGTCACAAATTTGGATTTAGCATATGAAGTAGATCGTTTTCTTGTATCTCTAGAAGGTATTCAATAAAAAAAATATTTTAGGACTGTAAATGTTGCGGAAACTGGTGAAAATTGAGGGTTTTGAAACTTAAAATTGAATTATCTCGAAGGTTGTCAAATGAGGCATGCCTGGTTTCCATTGTGGCTTCCTTTCGGTTTTTAAAATCCCAGGTTTCCTGGAATAGTGCCTTATACAGAGGGCACCTGATGATATTTGAACAGAGAACATCCTGCTGTTGGTCCAAAGCACCAACTTAGTAAGCACTTGTGCTCCTGTATGTAGTTGTAACTGATGCACAGGTATATAAATGTATGTATTTCCTTTGTTATTTTGTGGTGAGAGAGAGTATTGTGGTGATATCAATTGTAAATTATATCTCATGAACTTTAACTCTCAATTTAAAATGCAATTGTGCCCTGTAGAAATCATATAAAAAAGTTCTATAGGCCTTTGAATCATATTAAAGCTAGTAAAATGTATCAAATCCTTATAACATAATTGCAGAAAAGGGAAAAAAATATATTAATAGTGAATTGGGAAAAAAATAGAAAAGAGACTTAGATCTTCAGTCCAGAAGATAAAGAAATGTTCAGTCTTGTATACTAATGAATGTTAAAAACACCTGACCAGCTATATATTACTCTTTAGATTGAAAACACTCTACATGCCTGCCCTATTCCCTAGAAACATCCTCACAACCCAATTTCTTCTAAAAGACTGTTTGTCACAAGAATAAGCATTAAATGTTGCAAGACAATCTGTGGCTCTGTAATGCCCGTTGGACAGTTGGTGTTGTTAGCTTTCAAACAAACCAGAAAGACTATCAAATCAGATATGAAAATGTTGCTAAGTGTAAAATGTGTTACAGTATCAAGATTAAATCCTAATATATATAAGCCCTTATATCAATCATTACACTCATGTCACCATGAAGAGAAAGGTGCCTTGATTTTAAAGACTATAGTAACACTGAACTTAAAACAACTCACCATTTAGTACCGCAAAGAGAGATACGATACACAGAACTGATGGCAACTCAATAGGGAACAACAATTAACACCACCAACAATTTCCCTTCTTATTTATTCAATACTTGTGCTATTATTAAAGACCATTTAGATATAAAATAGATACAAAGTCAATTGACAATCTTACAACAGAATAAATAAGTTGACACCATTTTTAGTGACATAAATTTTCACTATAGAGAATTAACATCACTGAAACACGCACAGTATCCTTGGTTCGATGTTAGACAGCACAGGGTTAGAGTATTCCAAATACAAGTAGGTAAAAACAATACACAAAGTACTTGACAATGTTGCCTTTGCACGCTAAGTGTATGCCACCATTCAGTGAGGATTTCTCCTATTTCAACTTACTCTCACAACGCTCAGTGGCATAGGCATTTATAAATTTATGTATTAAAGTGATGCCAACTTTGACTGAAGTTTTTTTTAAGCAAAGTCGGACTTTTAAAACAGGCCATTAAATTTTTTTGTTTTGTTTTGGTTTTTTTTTGGTTGAAAATATGTTAATTTACAGAAGAAAAAAAATATATGTATCACTAAAATAAACTAAGCTAGAAGAGAATGGATTTCAATAAAGGAATCATAGCCTATTCCAAGCTGTCTTTTAGGGGGGTGACTTTGATTATAGACCATAGAAAACTTGAATCTCACCAAGAGTTGAGTTGAGTTGAGTTGGTTTTACGTCCCACATCAGCACTATATCGGCTATATTCAGAATATTGAGAAAATGACTTGTTTCCATACTGATTCACTCATTTTTTTTTACTTACCGCCAAGGGTTGCCCAGTGCTGCGATCCTGAGTCATCATGTCTGAGAACAGACTTTCCTGCAGTCCCAGTCAAAGAAAAAGAAGACCTCACGAGATTAGTGAGGTTTACCTGAAAGGTGAAATCAAACAAATTATTAAAAAAAAAAGAAATATTGATATGGAGATTAAGAATTAAGTGATGTAAACCTTATAACCATAGAAACAGGCCATTTCTTTAATTTGATTAGTTCCAGGTGAAAATTGTTGGATAAGATTTATACTGGGATATAAAAAAAATATATCCACAGCATGCCACTGGCAAAGTTTATGCAAATTTTTTTCTGTGTTAGGTACTATTACTTTTTTTTTTGTAATACTCAGACAACCCTGCAAATTTTTTATTGTGAGATTTTCCTCTAGGGCTCCTAAATTTGTTCCAAGTTTTCATGGCAAATACTACTTGTGTCTCCTAGGACTCACAGTTTATGTCTGAAATAGCGAAGTTTTTAATTTACAAGGATTTTCAATAAAATTTGGGTTGATACAGAGTGCAAGAATTCAAGGGTTAAGTCCACAAGGAACATTTTTTTTTATCTTATGTGAGCAATTAAATTAACTAATATAATGGATTTATTGAAACCCATAAGGAGAAAGAAACAATGATGTTGTAATCATGTATTCATAGGCAGCAAATGATTTTCGATCTTTCCTTTAAACAATCTATATAGAAACTGATACTTGATTTATAAATAAGTATTTGACTGTGATGAATAAGATGCTTCTTTTTCACATAGCTGCTTACAATGCTGAAATTTTAGCAAGAGACAGAGGCTGCAGAAGGCCAAAGAAATATGAAGAGACTGTACGAGATCACCATGACTTTCAGGGAAGAACAGAAGAGGAAGAGCAGAGGGTAAGATGGGCAGAACACTTCAAGGAAAAATTCAACAGTTCTGCTTAACCAGCCCCACCAGAAATCCCACACCCAACTGAACTCCTAGACATTAACACCAAACCACCCAGCAGGGCAGAGATCACCAACTGACCAAGGCAGCAGGTCCAGATGGCATTCCACCTGAGGCTCTTAAGGCTGACATATAAACCTCATCTAACATGCTGCACCCACTGAGCAAGTTTCAGAAGACAGGAAAAGAGGACACCTTGTAAAGCTGCTCATCTACGACAGAAAACTAATTGAACCGTTTAACATGCCAACTGGCGTTCCGTCAGGGTTGTTTGCTCTCCCCAACAATCATCATGGTGCTTGACTGGCTTGTGAAGACAGTATACAGTAGGTCAAAGGACAGATCCAGTGGACCTTCATGAAGCAGCTGGAGGATCTTGACTTTGCAGACAACATCAGCTCCCTCTCTTACAAAACAGGTAGCACAAAAGAAGATATATCGTGTAGCAGAAGCCGGGAAAAATTGACTCCAGATAAACATCTGAGAATCAACAACAAACAGGCTAATGCATTGTGACTACATGGCGGAAACATTGATTTGAAGAGGTTGACAAGTTTGTCTGTCTGGGTAGTGTTAACAAAGGCATCGGCACATATGAAGACATCAGATGCAGCATGCTGAACCAACATGGCCAGAGTCGCCTTCAACGAATCAACACCCTCAACAGCACTATCAGTTAGAATCAAGATTCGAATTTTCAATACTAATGTAAAGTCGGCACTATTTTACGGCTCTGCAACATGGCGTGTGACCAAGACTAGTATCAGAAAACTACAATCATTCACCAACAGATGCCTAAGAACGTTAGGTAACCTGAAGTTGTCTCAAACAAAGAACTGTAGGCCAGCGCGAAGCAAACTCCCATCAAGTCAGAGATAAAAAAAAAAACGTAAATGGCGTTGGATTGGCCATACACTTCAAAAGCTTGTATCAAACATCACAAGGCAAGCCTGGGAGTGGAATCCCCAAGTGAAAAAGAAGCAGACTTAGCTGGGACGCACTGATGCAGAGATAAAAGCTGCTAGCACCACATGAGCCGAGCTGAAGAGGACCAGCCAAAACTGAGTCTGGAGGGAAGTGGCTACGGCTGATACTATGTTCCGTTTGATATGTGGGGAAAAGTGTGTTTGTAAACCCTGCGGACTTCCACTGACCAGATTGACTATCTGCCTGCCGAAAAAAAGGTTATGTGAACAAAATGAACCCCGATTTGTGTTTGGAAAAGAAGTCAGCAATGCCGTCATATTTAACCATAAATGTCCAAAAAAGCTGGGTTTTTTTTTATTAACGTCTTCAAATTTCAGCAAACAGCAATGAAAATGTTCACTTTAGTTTGAGAGCAGCAAGTTCTTAACCTGTAAATCTTGCACATGATCTGACCGTCAAAATACAGAGAAATTTTGCATGGTAGAAGACATAAGTTCGCTGGAAAAGTCTGTTTCAGATTCTGCTGCCCATCTATCTGGGGTTCACTAAATAAGGGTCATAAACATGACAAGTCACTCCCATTCTCAATATCTTTTTGTTCTGGACCTAAATACCCATGGATATCAAGAATATAATATGTTAGCGCAGTGAAGCACATGCTTCTCCTCATATGAATTTTCCTTCTCCTCCTCCTATTTTTTAAATTTCATTTGAATTTCATCTACTCTTTTTTTTAATTCTCTTCTTTTTCTGTTGCTTTTATTTACACACATAATTAGGCGCCTACAGGTACTAGTAACTGATTACCCGAACATACTAATTTTCCACTGAACCATTATTTAAAGAGGAAAAAAAAGACAAAACCCCCCGTGAAATGCTGATTCCTTGATACTCATTTTAATCTGAATACAGCCTATTTACCGGATGTATAAAAAGATGGCGGCTAAAACAAAAGCAGATACATGTAGATTTAAAAGTGAAAGTGAAACTGACAAACGTAAAAGACACGACAAAATTACCGAACACTGTGCTTGATTTGTTTAATTTGTGCAAATTAACTACTACTTACGATCATGATGCTAAATTTATGACTTTACGACCTTGTCGGCCACGCTGTATTATGAAACTAGGGGTCTCATGTTGAATATGCTGTTTTGTTTTTGAAAAATGAAAAGGCACTTTGGGTTTATGGGACCAAGACGAGGGATATCCAAGGCAACGGTGTGTTCAAAAGGTTTATCAAACCATCTGGAGCCCAAGTAGGATCGGTTCGTGAGGCAAAGATTATCAGAGGCCAACCCCAACATGATCAGCCAATTGCTAGATTAAGCCCCTCACCCTAGCATATTAGAGGAGAATCACAAACCAAGATGAGTAGAGTTAAAAAAAAAAAAAACTGTATGCATAGCTGCCAACTTTTGAGAAAGCAAATACAGGTTTTTAGCGTGATTAGTCACTGCAAACCTAATCAATGGCTGCGTTATCTATGTTGACTTAAAAAAACACAAGCTTTTAAAACCATAATTTACAAAACTGCACTAAGGAGTAGTGTTATTTAATTAATGCGTTTTTGTTGTTTTTTTCTTTTGTGTGTGTGTGTGTTTTTGTGGGGAGTTTTTTGGTTATTATTTTTGTACATTTTCGTCTCAAGTGTCAGTGTCACTAACACCACGTGAGCAATATCCAGGCTTTGCGTTGAGCATATAATATTTTCAAGACAGTTGACTAAAGAATTTAAGCTTTCTAGCATGCCCAAAGCAATTGGAACTAACACCATTGTGACTGTCATTGACTGAACCAAGCAGTAGGGGATGAATCCGACATTTAATTTGTCCAGTCGGCTGCCTGCAACTAGGCACCTAATGATAACCAGACGTTCTGCCACTTGAGCCAGTTCCCCCCTCAAGATCAGCTATCTAGTTCCCGATCTATATCACAGAATTAGATCTAGATATAATACGATCGGATATCAACTAGATTTAGAATATTTTAAAAAGCTACAGTCTAGAAATAGATCTAGATTCACCTTCACGAGATGAATCAGAACGACAGATAGATTTGACTTGTTTAGAGGCATGTCCTCCATCGGCAATTTAGCGGAGAATACCACAAATCGTGTCAGCGAAGATGGTTTAAGTCTAAATCAGTCTGCGACAATGGTTTAAACTCTAAATCAGTCTAACCGGTCGCCCCAAAAGTGGATTCTTGAAAACACTCTGACTCTCTGCCTAGCAGCAGTAAACAAGGCTATATCAGTATATGATTCCGGGATGGACAGATCACCGGTGGCGGAAGCATAATTGCCAATATAGTGGTAAACTTTTTACCGCATTTAAGCATGAGCGAGCGATTAATCTATAAGTTGGTCGAAGACTTGGCCGACCCTAGTTTTTGGCGTATAGGATCCCCCGGGGGAACCTAGGAGGAGACGTTAAACCCGGAGAGAGGGAGAGAACCGACCATAGTGCCACGAAGCCTAGGGGATACTTTTGAGATGTGTGTTACATGAATGGGTATAGTTATTAAGTTAACGGCTGGACCAAGCGGGCGTTATTGTCGAAATGGTAGAAAGTACTGAGCGATCGACGGGACACACATTTTTTAGCTGAATACCGTCAAATATGTATTTTTTTTTCAACCAGATACGGACGGACATACTCAGGAGGTAAAATAAGATAATATAAGATAAGATAATCCTTTATTATCCCATAGGGAAATTTTTCGTGGTCATACATACATAAATACACCAGTTGTACATGTGTGACATAAAAATTAGTGATGTTTTTTATAATAATAATTTTATATAATGAGCGATTTCTTATATACTACACAACTCTTCACGCATATACAAGAATACATTTAATACTACATACAAACACAAAGTTCCCGACTGCCATTTTCCCGACCCGGAGACCAACGTTCGCCCCGCTCTAGTTAAAGCTATTTTGTAGTCGCCTAATGGATGTTGGTATGAATGAGTTTTTGTATCTATCTGTTCTTGCTCTTTTTGATAATAGTCGGTTGCTTCTTTTGGACATACTAAGTGCGTATTATTCATACTGGTTGGCAGCTATGCATACGAGTTTTTTCTTTCTTCCGGTGAATGGGCAGTCTGACAAATGCCTGTAGAGGATAATGAAGTTTGTAATGAAATACAAAATCAGTATAAGTCGTCAAGAGTAAATAAAACTTATTGTTGTCACCTAATACTATATTCGGACAACTGAGAATTTTTAGAGTCGTATAGACCTAATCTTTGCTACACGTAACTTGCTTAGTATTAAAGTAAGCTACTTGGAATACATTACGAACATCTCAAGATAACTAAAATTTTTATTTATAAATACAAGTGTGAATTTAGGTATTTCCTACATTTGACTATTATTTTTCCATTGGGTTCTGTATTACAGTGGAAACTAAAAATTTGATATGCTTGATATTGGATCAAAACTGAATTTAAAGGATTCCCAAGTACAAAAGGGGAGATGCTTGAACCATAGTTTTCCAAAGCAACCTCCCAAATCCATTTCTTCATCAGCAATTAGCATTGAATGTTCATTAGGCTGATACAGTGATATTTTTTTTGTAACGCATTATGGTGGTGCTAGCATTATTAAATAATCAAACAAGAAAGGTTTAACTGAAAACTATATATAAAAATAACCTGTGTCTGTCCTCTTACAAAAACTATTATAGTTTTGTGATCTTTCCACTGTATTATTAGTATGAAAACAAAACTTGCAAAAGCATTTTTATTATGCAAATGAAAATCTGCTTAAAAAAGGAAAAGGAAAAAAAATTACATTTAAATAATTAGAAGAAGTGGTACCCAGAAGTGCCCTACACAAGTAGATTTATGTGTACGAGTTGAAAGTTTACAAGCCCAAACTTAGGATTACTCTCTGGATCTAAATCTAGTTTCAAGTTTTAAGGCTTACTGCAAAGTCAACTCTATAAGAAAATAAGCCTAAAAAAATTAAAAATCCAGGCCTTAAAAATAAGCTAGAGATTTGGATCCCTACTCTCTAGATTGTGTAGATCTAGATCTAGTACCAGAAGCCATACAAATTATTTTAACACTTTTTTTGTGACTTAGCTAAAGGAGCTTGTTCAACAAATGACAAGATAGACCCCGAATAGCATCTAGAAATCCTTCTGATGAAAAATTCTAGATATATTAAGATAAGATCTAGCTTCTCAGATAGATCTAGAACCAGGTTCAATAAGAGTTGACTTTTAAAATCTAGATGTAGATCTAGAATCTAGATAGAATAGAATCTAAATCTATCTAGACTTTCAATTCTAGGACTTAAGATATAAAGAGATATATTTATATCATCTCGGGAAATCAACGGAAATTTGAATTAAATATTGCTGCTTTACGCAATTACCGATGTTTGACAAGGGTCACCATCAACACAAAGGAAACTCATGGTGTCGTTTTTTACCTACCTCGTGAACTATCTGAAGCAACAACTTTGAAATTTAATTATATTTTTTCACAAAACTGACAACACAGCATAACGAAATGCACATGAACAATTATAACTAAAAATAATAACCATAAATGTGTACAGAAAGTCACAAATCCGTTCTCTGTAAAGAATATGCTATTTTTAGACTTTGAGTGTTTTCTGCCACATACTAGCTTAGTAGGAAAAGGAAAAAAAATTACATTTAAATAATTAGAAGAAGTGGTACCCAGAAGTGCCCTACACAAGTAGATTTATGTGTACGAGTTGAAAGTTTACAAGCCCAAACTTAGGATTACTCTCTGGATCTAAATCTAGTTTCAAGTTTTAAGGCTTACTGCAAAGTCAACTCTATAAGAAAATAAGCCTAAAAAAATTAAAAATCCAGGCCTTAAAAATAAGCTAGAGATTTGGATCCCTACTCTCTAGATTGTGTAGATCTAGATCTAGTACCAGAAGCCATACAAATTATTTTAACACTTTTTTTGTGATTTAGCTAAAGGAGCTTGTTCAACAAATGACAAGATAGACCCCGAATAGCATCTAGAAATCCTTCTGATGAAAAATTCTAGATACATTAAGATAAGATCTAGCTTCTCAGATAGATCTAGAACCAGGTTCAATAACAGTTGACTTTTAAAATCTAGTGTAGATCTAGAATCTAGATAGAATAGAATCTAAATCTATCTAGACTTTCAATTCTAGGAATTTGGCCACAGTAATCTAAGATCTAATATATTAATCAAGAAATAGGTCCTACCATCTATGTAATCTCCAGGCTATTTGCAGATAGAGAATCTTGAAAATCTAGACCTGGAATTTACAAGAAGATTCTAGCTAGATTTACTTAGACTAGTGAAGATCATTGGAAGCAGCCATCTTGATTGTGAACCAAAATGGCCGCCATAGCCAAAGAGAAATCTATGCATGAGGCATTAGGCCAGTACTGACGCAATCAAGGATGAGCAAAACACCCCTAATGTAATCCTTAATCTATTTAGATCTAAGAGAATGTGCACAAATAAAGGCTTCAGAAGCACTTGTCTTTAAGACGTGGTAACATGGTCATGTTGGGCAAATTTTACGAACAAAAATAAACAGAATCTGTCGACTTCGGAACTCGTCTCAAGGCAATCGCATTTCTAGCGATAACAGCCTAACACGTTAATGCCACGTAAACTTTGCCATCATGTTGATATCAAAGGGGTTCGGATGCTATGATTGGAACTTCGAAACGCATGGTCTATAGAAACAATAGGGCCAAACGAAAACATCACAAGTGGGCGTCGACTTTGCGGTTATTATTTTCACTTTTACCATGTTTAGTCTTTCGGTTCTACCACGGCTCTTTCCCTTGAAGCGATGGTCTTCCATTACGCGGATAAGATTACCGCACGGTACTAAACGAACTTAGTCAAAGACATTCATACCTGAAGATTGCCAGCGCTGTCTTTAGAAACGTGCCATATACAATAGGCTCCTTACAGACCTTACTATAAGATCTATGATTACAGAAAGGTCTTCCCCTTCAGTTGGCCATGTTATCCCAGACAAGTGGTCTTTCGATGGAGAGGTCACATGGAAACCGGACCGGAAAAAGTTATGAGCTGAACATGTATCATCAAGCAATATGGCTACTATGGGGAAAACAAAACAAAACACTCGTGAGATTCGTTGCTATGTAGAACGAAGCTTGGAGAATAATAGTAGTGAAGTGAGAAAACGTTCATTTTTTTTCTTTTTATTCATCACACCATTTACTACAACATTTGAAATGTGCAGAATCTAGGCATACGGATCTAGGTACAAACAACGCCCCTCGTTAACGTATAAAATCATATAAAAATCAAGTTACTTCCCTTAGACATGTTCGTACTGTAATTTTTCTTCGATCGTAAAGTAGGCTAGTATTTTCTTAAACCCATTTGAAATGCATACTTTTAATTTTGTCAATATGAAGTAAGCTTTAGACCGCAACATAAAATTAAGAAGTTGATCAAGAGTGCAAGGTAAAGGTCAAACTGGAGTTGCTTAGCGGAACAGAGTGGCGAGAGTGCTCTGTCTCTAGCGGTTAGAGGTCAAGCTGCGCATTGCGGGTAGTCAAAAGACGCCCTGGAATATGTATCACGGATAAATTGCATTCTTTTCGCTTAATGCGCCATGTCTGTATTATCTTAAATTGCATCTGGTTGTACTTATGTTAAATTTACACGACATAAAGTGTCTATAGAGAGCTCACAGTCTTAGAATAATAAAATCAATCAGTTCAGAAAAGTTTACAGTTCTGCTTTAGACATACTATTTTTAGAACTATTTTATGAATTCACAAGCGGGAGCAAAGAGGCACTGAGGTATTTTCACGGATCACGGGACCTAGATCCACAGAAAAAATTGGCGCCAAATATAAGTTATCTTCTCTTGCTGCTATGACAGCGTTTAGACCCGGTACCCTCACAAATATTTTTTGTTCTTTTACTTTGAGCCGAATGTGTCAGTTTATGGGAGTCATGTCCAATGAACAACAAGGCTGATGCAAACCTAGATTTCCCTATCTTGAATTCGATAAAAAGGATGAAAGACGAAAAAACATAATGATCGATATCATGGACTCGGGGACTGTCTCGAGTCCTTTTGAAACATAAATAGTTTGCCTCTCGACATTGTTATTCTCTTGCTTCTCACCCTCTATCCGGGTTTAACGTCTCCTAGGTTTCCCTGAGGGATCCTATACGGCAACTGTTATTAGGCCTACGTTTCTTTCCCTGTCTCTTTATGTAATTAGCATTGAATGTTCATTAGGCTGATACAGTGATATTTTTTTTGTAACGCATTATGGTGGTGCTAGCATTATTAAATAATCAAACAAGAAAGGTTTAACTGAAAACTATATATAAAAATAACCTGAGTCTGTCCTCTTACAAAAACTATTATAGTTTTGTGATCTTTCCACTGTATTATTAGTATACATGAAAACAAAACTTGCAAAAGCATTTTTATTATGCAAATGAAAATCTGCTTAAAAAAGGAAAAGGAAAAAAAATTACATTTAAATAATTAGAAGAAGTGGTACCCAGAAGTGCCCTACACAAGTAGATTTATGTGTACGAGTTGAAAGTTTACAAGCCCAAACTTAGGATTACTCTCTGGATCTAAATCTAGTTTCAAGTTTTAAGGCTTACTGCAAAGTCAACTCTATAAGAAAATAAGCCTAAAAAAATTAAAAATCCAGGCCTTAAAAATAAGCTAGAGATTTGGATCCCTACTCTCTAGATTGTGTAGATCTAGATCTAGTACCAGAAGCCATACAAATTATTTTAACAAAAGTTATCTTCTCTTGCTGCTATGACAGCGTTTAGACCCGGTACCCTCACAAATATTTTTTGTTCTTTTACTTTGAGCCGAATGTGTCAGTTTATGGGAGTCATGTCCAATGAACAACAAGGCTGATGCAAACCTAGATTTCCCTATCTTGAATTCGATAAAAAGGATGAAAGACGAAAAAACATAATGATCGATATCATGGACTCGGGGACTGTCTCGAGTCCTTTTGAAACATAAATAGTTTGCCTCTCGACATTGTTATTCTCTTGCTTCTCACCCTCTATCCGGGTTTAACGTCTCCTAGGTTTCCCTGAGGGATCCTATACGGCAACTGCATGGGTGCAAGTTCGCCGGCTGTGGCCGGCATGCCGGCCAATCCCGAGCGTCCGACGGATGCTGCCGGCCAAACCCGATTCCGCCGGTCGTCCGGCAGATAAAAAAAATTAATTAAAAAAAAAAAAAAGTCCGATCGGACGATTTTAACTGAGAATAATAATCAAACGCGTTTCCGGTTTTGCGGTCTTATCGAATAAAAGGTAGAATAATCGATATACCGATAGATTAATAACGTTTTGTTTATTATTTACTCGTTGTATATATCGATACTTAAGTTAATAAGAGATATGACCATTGACTCTTTCACTGTGATTTATGAATAAAACATCGGATTCCCAGTTTCCCACCGTTCGCAGCGTGTAGTTCGTACTAATCGTAGCTAGCATTGTCACAATGACACATGCCGTGAGTGCAAGTTCGCCGGCTGTGGTCGGCATAGGCCGGGCCGATCAGAGGCGACAGATGAATACTGCCGACCATAGACATAATTATAACTACGGTACCCGGAGTGGTAGTTATATAAATCTATACTGCCGACCAATCTCGATGCCGTACTCCGCCGGCAGTTAAGCAAAAGAAAGAAAAAAAACAAAAAACGAGGGGAATGAAGTTCCAATTACTCAACGTTCATTTCCAGTTTAGCGGTCTACTTCGGGTCAAATGTACAAAAATCGGTAGATGATCAAATTAGAGCTGACAACCTGTGCGCCTTGGCATAATTTTGTACGCCTTTCCAGACAAGCCGCGCACTAAATATAATAATTTGATCTACGGATACGGTGTTTCTGTTAATCACGCAACCGAAACTATAGAAGGATAAGCAGAGTTTCGTGCGCGCAAGAAAAGTAGGACCCATTGTATTAAACATTATATCGCATGAAATGTTTCCTTGTGGTTTTATACTTGTCATTGCGTTATCGAGATTGGTTCAGTCAACAATATCAATGATATCGATCGACCACAATGCGTTGTTTTATCGTTTATTATATGTCCAAAATTTAAAATAATAGTACCCATCTCTGAATCTTCACATCTTGTCCTCGACCTTCGCATTTTTCATCAAGTTTTTTTTTATTATGCTTCTGTTTGTTTTTGATCTTAGTTTACTTTTTGTTGTTCTTTGTTTTTATTTCTTTCTGCTATCATTTGTGTTTCTTTTTTTTCTTTTATTTTATTATAAACATTGGGCTTAGTTTTTTTTTATCTTTTATTCTTCCTAAGATTTATCTATCCATCTTAGCTTTTAACCCTCAACCCTCTTTAGTTTTTCGTGAATCCCGTGCACTAATCTACTTTTACAAACAAAGGCTCTAAATGATTTATCATTTATCATTTGTCGTCTAAACCATCTATCTCCCCTCTCCCTCTGTGTGTGTGTGTGGGGGGGGGGGGGGGTAAAACACTGAGGTAAAACATCAGCTTTCGATGCAGGGCGACTTCGGTTCGAGTCCTGCTCTGGCGACTCGTCTCCTAGAGGTTGGGTCGTTGTCAGTTTGATGTGACTGGCTGAGACAGTAATGGTGTCGCCGCACTGTCTCTGTGCGGAAGCACGTAAACTTGTCAGACGTTAGTCTCGGTGTACGTCCACAATATAGCCTATATACTGTGGGCGTTGGACGCTAAGCAACAACACAACACACACAAACTCTTTTTCTCTCTCACTCCCTCAATCTTTCACATACAGCCCCACCCCGATAATTGCTGCAAGACAGTCCACTTTTAAACCTACTTAAATTAGCAGGCCTACTATAGTAGCGCCAGGACCGCGGCTAGTACAGTAGTAGCCTACAGTGAGCATACTTTTGTCAGCATCATTGAAAATGATCTAGGTAGTAGTTATTCGAAAGTAACTGTATAAGCTACCAATACACTGGCATAAAGGATCTTTGCGAGTTTCATTCTTATAATAATAATAATAATAATAATAATAATAATAATAATAATAATAATAATAATAATAATAATAATAATAATAATAATAATTGAGCGGCATCTCATGAATAAAGGTCCTTGTGGTTTTGAAATCTTTTTTTTTTTTTTTTGCTGTTGTTTTTCTTTTTATCTTCCACGAGTTCCTGGAATCAACACATTCAAATCTTCGATTAAAGCTAGAACACTTGACAGCTTAGCACTTTGCTTCACAATTTAACAATGATTATGTCCACGATGATTTATTATTTTCGCACGGTGGTTCTATTTTTCGAAACCAACTATGTCTTGAATTACACAAAAGGTTGAAATACGAGATTATTAGATTGATTCTAAGATCTTGAAAAGATCATGAGAGTTATGAGCTGAACATGTATCATCAAGCAATATGGCTACTATGGGGAAAACAAAACAAAACACTCGTGAGATTCGTTGCTATGTAGAACGAAGCTTGGAGAATAATAGTAGTGAAGTGAGAAAACGTTCATTTTTTTTCTTTTTATTCATCACACCATTTACTATAATAATAATTATAATAATAATAATAATAATAATAATAATAATAATAATAATAATAATAATAAATGGTATTTATATAGCGCCCAACCCCGAATTATCAGGCTCTGGGCGCTTTACATCGTTAAAAAAGTACTAACTAAACTAATTGAACAATTCAAGTGATATTTAAATAAAAATAACACACACACGCACGCGCACACACACACACGCACACATACTCAGTAACACTACATTTACCAACATGTTTAACCAACAAGAAAACACATAACAATTTAGGTATAACTTTGAAACAAGTGGTGCTTAAGTGAGCATTCTTAATACATATATGTAGTGAATACTAACCCTGTGTCAGTTGTGTTGCTTGAAGAAGATTTGCCGTACAGAAGTGGAGAGCTTGATCCGGACAGCCGAAGACGATTACGGTTATGCCGGGCGCATGAGCTGCAACGCCACCAGTTGTTTTCAGTAAACCATAAGACAGACCACCATGGGAAAACGGATGCTTTTTTCTCTCCGAATAATATTGTTGATGGTAGAGAATAATGCCAGACTAATTGAGCGGCATCTCATGAATAAAGCTCCTTGTGGTTTTGAAATCTTTTTTTTTTTTTTTGCTGTTGTTTTTCTTTTTATCTTCCACGAGTTCCTGGAATCAACACATTCAAATCTTCGATTAAAGCTAGAACACTTGACAGCTTAGCACTTTGCTTCACAATTTAACAATGATTATGTCCACGATGATTTATTATTTTCGCACGGTGGTTCTATTTTTCGAAACCAACTATGTCTTGAATTACACAAAAGGTTGAAATACGAGATTATTAGATTGATTCTAAGATCTTGAAAAGATCATGAGAGTTGAGGAAACAAAGTGTCACCAGTCACTCTAAAGATTTAAAAACTATTCGGTCCTAGCCTTGGTTTATCTTATTCCTATGTAAGTTTGAGACGCTCTTAAAGTCACCTCTTACAGCTCGGGTAGCTAAGATCAAAACAACATTATGTTTCCAAAATAAAAATTCCAGATCTAGATCTGGACAAAATCAAACTAAAGCACCATTGGTCTCAAATTTTTCAAAGAGCACACTGTAAAGTTTATAGAAAGTAAAATCACTTTGAAAAGAACGGCACAATGTCACCAACACAAACTTTAAAAACAGAGAAGTACGTATACAAACATAAATCGAGCTAGAGAGATCTTGGCGACAATTTCTATGCACAGATCTATCTGTAGTTTATACTCCAACCACGGAATGAGCAAGTACAACTAGCATTTTAGTCGAAAAGACCAATGGGAAAATAGTGTCTTTATTCAGTGGTAGCCTACTGGTAGAGATAATTATATAATTTAAACGCGCTTGTTCCACAGTCTGAGTACAATGATTGTACACTGTACATTGTAAACACAAAGCTTTGCCAAACAGGGCTATTTACGAGCCGTGTGCAACGTGCTACTGTAAAAGTACGGACACTATTATTCATGTCTCCTAAGTTGACCGGTTGCCTACAAAGCGACGTTTGAGGTTGACACCTGTCAATTTCAGTTTAGGCCACGCCTACACCTGAAAACACCCCCCGCAAACGCGCTCTCTCACCCAACACCATTGTACATCATTAATACCATCATTATAGTATATTTACAGTATAAAACGAGGGGAGGGGAAAAAAAGGGGGGGGGGGGGGGTCAGTAGAGCGAAGTGTCTATTTTTCAGACGTCCATGGTTCAGGTCGCCTTGTTTTCAAATGGTTGAGAAGGTATAACTATAAGCATTACATTATTCTATGTATATCTCTCTGGGGACGGGGGGAAACTGCGGTAGAACGTTGGTCTCCCGATCGGGAGGTCGGCGGTTCAAAATCTACGATCGGTAAAAATAAATGTAAATGTGATTTCGGCCCCTACTAGTTATTTCGGTGTCAGTACAAACAATGATATTAAAAGGCCAACTATACATTGGTATAACAGTGTGGCCGGCTGAGACAAGAGTCTAGGTTTCCTCACCCTGGCCCATGTGTGACAGCACATGCAATGGTCAGACGTCAGTAGTGGGTCCCGTCTACGGTATGGCATAATATAATACTGGCGTTGGAAATTCAGCAATCAAGTCAACTTCTCTTGGGACCCAACGCAGTACACACTTCTCTCTAGAAACCTAGGGGACGTTCAATCTGGATGTTGAGGCTCGAGCTCCAAATCTGAAATATAATTATTGTTTCCGTATGTTATGTTTTGGAAAGCCTGTGGAACATCACCTAAGATCACATCGTTTTATCTACATGTTGCAACTGTGTATTTCTGTAACAAAAAAGGGCACGACAAAACGGCCAGTAATGTTTATTTTTTGACTGGCGAACTAAAGGTCCAAGGTTTGAATCTGAAATACCGCTGCCGTGTCCGTATATCGGGGCTCATAGCCAATACGGTAGGCAAATGAATCTGAATACGATACCAATGTGCAGTCAGAAAACTCCACGCTTAAGGGTTTGATTATGTCTTTATGAGGGTCGCAAACCCTTTAATATTACTTGGGGTAACATTGAGTGCTGTCACTGTTAGTTTTTCTGTTTTATTTTGCCCTTCTTAGGTGATGGTGGTTCACAGCAACTTTACGGAAAGCACATACGTGTGGCGATAGAACTGTGGGCCCATGTTGAGTTGAGTTGAGTTGATTTGGTTTGACGTCCAACATCATCACTATATATGCTATATGCTATATTGTGGACAGGCCCCCAAGACTGGCTGAGACAGGAGTCATGGTATCCTCGCCCTGTCTCGTGTGTGGCAGCACATAACATTGTCAGACGTCCGTCTTGGGGCCCGTCTACTATATAGCCTATATAGTGCTGATGTTGGACGTTAACACCAACTCAACTCAACTCAACCCAGCCGAGGTGGTTGCCGGGAAACACGAGAAACAAAACCACAATAACTATGCCATTTTCTTAGTTTGCCCGTGTCCTTAAAACATTGTGCAGGATTTTGGTACACAAGTAACAACCCTTTTTAAGACCAAAAACAAAGTCCAGTAAGAAACCAATAACAAACGAAATATTCTACGGTCGCACTTTTTAAATTATTTATATTACATGTAATTAAAATTAAACTTGAAACTTTAAAATTAACAATAGTGCATGTAATTCAAATTAAAAAAAAAAGTCTCTCACACACACACACACTCTCTCTCTCTCTCTCTCTCTCTCTCTCTCTCTCTCTCTCTCTCTCTTTCTTTCAATCTCTGTCTGTCTGCCTGTGTTCGTGCATTTCATCCCCGCCTTCATCCCTCCCCCCCCCTCGTTTTCAGGTCTTTCCAGTTTCTACCCTTTTCTTTCTCTCTCCTTCTTTCTCTCACTCTCTCTCTCTCTCTCTCTCTCTCTCTCTTAGTATGGATTGAGGGAAAATATCAATCGTGAACGCGCTCTTAACTTATTCTCATGGAAAGGGTACGATTGTTTAGTCTTGGACGTGTATTTTATTTGGATGAGTTTTATATCATGTTTCTTTTCTTCTTATAATCTGCTCCTAAATTTTATAATCCTTGGTTAAAACTATCCAAAGCCTACATTTATCTGTGGAACGAACCAACAACATGTGATTATTTAAAGAAGGAAAAGGAACAAAAAGAAAAGAAAAGAATGACGTTCCGGTCAACAAACATAATTGGAATTCCAACATAATAATTGGTGTCATTGGGTTGCATGATTTTTAAAGACTGAGAGACGAATTATTTGACTTCATTTATAATGGAAGGAGTTTTGTTCGTCACTTCTTAAAAGTTTATAAAAAATGTATCATTATCTTTAATAGTCGGTGTGTGTTGGTGTGGGGGGGGGGGGGGGGGGCACAATTGCTAGAGCTGTTGGTCTCCCACGATCAGTACAAAATTCATTTGCCCCATTTTGCCCCCCTCCAGGGGAACATAAGAGGCGTTAAACCCGGAGAGAGAAAGAGAGAATTTCGCTCTCTCTCTCCCTCAGTCTATAGAGCTCCTTCGTCCTCTGCTGGTTGGGGGTGGCGCGGTGGTCTAGGGGTAGAACATCGGCTTCCGACGCAAAAGGTCCGAGTTCGAATCCTGGTGCGTTCCCTACTGAGTCGGTGTCAGTATAATGTGACCGACTGAGACAGGAGTCATGGCATCCCCGCCCTGTCTTGTGTGTGGCAGCACACAAAATTGTCAGACGTTCGTCTTGGGGCCCGTCCACAATATAGCCTATATAGTGCTGCTGTTGGACGTTAAACCAACCCAACTAACCAACCCCTGCTGGTCGGGCCTGTGTCGGTTTAAACTAATGTAGGCAGCTTCCTCAGAAGTCAAAATAATATCCCCGTACTGTCTCTGTATGCCAGCACGGAAAATTGTTAGACGTTAGTCGTGGGATCCGTCCAAAATATAGCCTATCTAGTGCTGACGTTAGGCAAGCAATTCAACTAAATTAATTCTCCCCCCCCCTCTCTCCCTTTCTCCCCCCCCCTCTCTCTCTCTCTCTCTCTCGCTCTCTCTCTCTCTCTCTCTCTGACTAATTTCCGACAATTTTAATTTTCTGCCACACAGAAACAGCCCGACGCAAAAGGTCCGTAGTTCGAGCCCTGGCGATTTCACCTCCTACTGGTTGGGTCGGTGTCAGCATAATGTGACCAGATAAGACTGGAGTAATGGTATCCTCGCCCTTTTATGTGGCATCACATAAAATTGCCAAACATCAATCCTGGAGCCCGTCCACAATATAGCCTATATAATGCTGATGATCGACGTTAAGCCAACTCAACTCAAACGGGGGTATCGTCTGACCACAATAACGTATACCTAATTCCGAAATATCGACGTGTGCTGAAGACCAAGAAACCCACCACCCGAACGATCGAAGAATGGTCTGGGGAAAAAACAGAGCAACTACGTTCCTGTTTCGAAAATACAAACTGGGACGTTTTCAAAGATTCATGTGATAATAATATCAATGAAATAACTGACTTGATCAATTGTTATATTTCTCTCTGTGAGGGTAATATTTTGACAAAGAAAACAATAAAGATATTCCCAAATAACAAACCATAGATCACTAGGGAATTTAAAGAACTACTAAGAAAAAAAAAGGTTAGCTTTTAAACATAAAAACAAAGATGAAATGAAGGATATTGTAAAAATAGATAAAGTTGAAGACCAAAGAATGTATTAAAGACCAAAGAATGTAAAGATAAATATAAAGAAAAGATTGAAAGTAAGTTCAAGGAAAATAATATGAAACATATGTGGAACACCTTAAAAGCTATGACTGGCTACGGCCCTGTTAAAGATACCTTGGTAGTACAAAACGAAAGACCATAATTTAGGCAGATGAATTGAACACATTTTACTGTCGTTTTGATTGCCACGATTTCAGTAAAGAGCATGAGGAGTTAAGAGAGCAGTTTATGAATGAATCAAGAGAGAATCATTTTGAGTGTGTGAAACTCGAAGAAAGTCGTGTCAGTTCAAAAACGTCAATGTAAACAAAAGCTGTGGTCCTGACAAGGTTAAGGAGGGAAATTTTAAAGTGTTACCATAAGTTAGCAGCAATATTTATATATATTTTTTCAATATGTCATTGCAAACACACACAACACCAACAGTGTGGAAAACTTCGGAAATTGTCCCTGTCCCTAAAAAGTCACGTGTCACACAACTGAACGACCTAATACCTGTTGCTCTTACATCTATTGTTTTTTAAATGTTTTGAAAAACTGGTATTGAGATATATCTTAACATCCACAAATGCACATCTTGATATTTTTCAGTTTGCCTGTAAAGAAAGAAGAAATGTTCAAGATGCTGTGTTAACATTTTGAGAACTGTTCTAAACGTCTTGAGAGTTTGAGACACCCAGAGTTTTGCTAGAAGTTAATTTGTTGATTTTTCGTCTGGTTTTAATACTATCCATCCCCATCTTATGATCAAGAAATTGCATGACTTCCATGTTGATGTCAGTGTTATCGCCTGGAATTTTTATTTATTTACAATGAGACCACAGTATGTTAATATAAATGGTGTTGTATCCAAAACTATCATACCAAACACAGGTACAGCGCAGGGCCGTGTGCTTTCACCAATTTTATACACTGCATACACCAATGACTTCCAGACAAAAGGCACAAACACACAATTAATTAAATTTGTGGACGACTGTTGCTTAATCAGAGCTATAACAAACAACGACTTTTTTTACTTTGAGGAAATTGAAAAGTTTGTGTCATGATGCGAGATTAACTTCTTAAATTTGAACATTAATAAAAGATTTAGACGAAACGAGACTTCTTCTCTTGTTATTCAAGAATATAGAGATAATAATAATGCAGTAATGTGTAACGCATTGTACTATAAGTTGATCTATTTATTTCCTCACCCTTTTTAGGTGCGTAACTTTTTGGGTAGCGGATTGACTAGATGTATGTACATTATCTTGTTTGTTTGCATAACGATTGTATTTCAAGCCTAAGAATTTGATTGTGAGTTTTGCTTACTGAACACAGCCCTTCTCGAAACCTCCGGCTAGTTCTAGAATAGTAATCACCTCGTCACCTCTTGTTTACCTTTGTTCTGATTGGTTGTTAATTGCTAACGAGATGTACCGAGAATATTCTCTTATGATTTACGTAATTCTTGTTCTGGATGATTCGACGAAATTTTGAAAAGTTTGTGTCATGATGCGAGATTAACTTCTTAAATTTGAACATTAATAAAAGATGATTTTTTTTTTATTTTAGACGAAACGAGACTTCTGCTTTTACACCGCTAAAAATAAAAGACGTACGAGTTGAAGTTGTCGACACATACAGATATCTCGGCCCACCATTTATTGTAAATTTCTTATAATACACAGATATTGAAATCCTGATTTAAAAAGCTAATCGATATCAACGACTGTACGTTTTAAGGAAATTAAAGCTTTTCAATGTCGACTATAATATTACAAATATCATTTATGGGGATGGACTTTGCAATTGCTTGCTTTACCTCTCGTATGTACCTCGTTGATATCTTAAGCTTTTATAATTGGCGTTTACAGCTTAACGATTCTGTCCGAAACGAGATTCTAATTTAGAAATTGGACTTAACAATTGCTTGCTTTACCTCCCTTTGGTATCTTATTGATTACGTAAGTTTTCACAATCCGCGCCTACGGGTGTAAGAGCCATTCTCATTCTGTCGCAAACGAGTCTTTTAAGTATAATAATTTGGACTTTGCAGTTACTTGCTTTAGCTCTTTCTGGTATCTTGTTGATAACCGTTGTTTTCTTAATCGACGCCTACTGGTTTACGATTCTTCCCTATTCTATTTCAAACTAAAGTCTTTAAGTATGGAAGGTAAACTTTGCATTTACGATTACGTACTTAAATTGGTTTAATCAGCTTTTAGCTGGTTTTATCTCCGGAAAAGCCCATTTTTAAGATTTAGTTTAACAGCACAGGTGCATACACGTCGCCTCTTTGTCACCTGTAGTAATCCGTTAGGTGAGTTTATGTAACTGGGCACCTGTAAACCCCAATATCTTGTGTCGCCTCTTCCGCTTGGGGCTGTTTTACATAATGTGGGCTTTAGTTGGGTACAAAGAAATCTAAATACCGGCTAGAAAGGGAACCCCAGCAAAACTTTATAATGCATAGAAGCTATGTCGTACCCAAGAAGTGTTGGCAACTTGCAGCGTCTTTAAACCTGCTAACACATCATGATATTGGCGATGTAATACTAAAAGATATAGATCTAGAATTCTAGATATTCACCATAGATCTGCTACATGCTTAATTAATATTTGAACGTTATTTTTATTGTTATAATCATGTAAGTGGAAAAAAATCCACAACAAGAACAAACATATTTAGAATAATAATAATGAATAATACATACAAAAATAACAACAACCACAACAACAACAACAACACCAAAACAACAACAATAATAATAATAATAATAATAGTAATAAAAATAGAAGTTGTAGCAGTAGTAGTAGTAGTAGTAGTAGTAGTAGTAGTAGTAGTAGTAGTAGTAGTAGTAGTAGTAGTAGTAGTAGTAGTAGTAGTAGTAGTAGTAGTAGTAGTAGTAGTAGTAGTAGTAGTAGTAGTAGTAGTAGTAGTAGAGTAGTAGTAGTAGTAGTAGTAGTAGTAGTAGTAGTAGTAGTAGTAGTAGTAGTAGTAGTAGTAGTAGTAGTAGTAGTAGTAGTAGTAGTAGTAGTAGTAGTAGTAGTAGTAGTAGTAGTAGTAGTAGTAGTAGTAGTAGTAGTAGTAGTAGTAGTAGTAGTAGTAGAGGTAGTAGTAGTAGTAGTAGTAGTAGTAGTAGTAGTAGTAGTAGTAGTAGTAGTAGTAGTAGTGGTAGAGTGTGATAGAGCATTTAGCCCGAAACGGGTGGACTCGGTTCGATCTCAGGACCGAACAAAATCTATTGGATCTCGTCTCCCCCTGGTCGGGTCGTTGTAATAATAACGTGACCCCTTGAGACACGATTCTGCGTATACTTGCGTTGTCTATGTGCACAAAATGTAAAATTGTTAGAAGTTAGTCTTGGGTCGGCAACAAATCATACAAAGGAGATGTACCAACCATCTGGAGAAGGGTGCAAATATTCAAGTTTGAGAAAGGAAATCATTGAAAAACAACGAACTATAGTGTCAAAATGTTGTTGAACATGATATACCCACAAGTCGATGTAATATTATTAACAAATCAGAATGGGTTTAAACAAAGCAGACCAACAGTGGCCTAAATTATCACGCTACGAAGACGAAGATTCTTCCAAAATTTCCAACCTTGTCGATTTCAGGAAAGCCTTTGACTCTTTGCATCGAAGAAAGCTAATGGGGATAATAGCGGCGTATGGAACTCCTCCCCACATAATCAGCACAGTTAAGATGTTATACATGAAACTACAGCCAAGGCATACCCCCGGATGGGGACAATGGATTCTTTGAAATACTAGGAGGACTACAATGGTACACTTTAGCGCCACATCTCTTTATAATTTCTCTAGAATGTGTTATGAGGCAAACAATTGAAAAGGCACAAGACCTCGGATTCGTCCACGATAGAGCCACGAACAGGCGTCATCCAGCAAAAATCCTGCAAAAATCCTCTGTGATGCTGATTTTGCATATGTCTTGGCACTAACGGCCATCAACATGAAATAAACGCGAGTATTATTTACATGACTAGAACTAGAAGTAAAAAACAAAGCTCTATACCGAAAACTGTCGAGCATAACAACGACAAATACAGATAGGTGTCCTAGGTTCATCGATCATTGTTATTGGGACAGACATAACAGGTGAGAATGCAGCAAAAAACAAAACAAAAAACAAAAAACAAAAAACAAAAAAAAAACAAAACAAAAATAACAACAAACAAAGAATGAAAACAACCCCACCCCAAACAACAACATAATTATAATGTGTCAAATAACTTGTCAGGCATAACACGGGGAGAAATCCTACCCGCGAGAAGAAGAACAGAGAAAGATGGAAAACAGTTATAGCAAAAGTTCGACTGCAGTCGACTGAGTATGTAAGGAAGTAGTCTTGAGACCCACCGCCGTTATCAGATCGTCCTTTGGAATGATTCTAGGAGATGTTAAACGAGGGAGAGCTGCTCTCGTGCAATGAATACATTTTTTTTTCAGTCTCAAAGACAATTAATATTGTCCAACATACAGGCGGCTACTGTGATGCGAAATAATTGCACAACGCCTTATATAGTTGTTTGTGACCAAGGGTGTGTGTGTGTGTGTTTGGGAAGGGGGGCTCTTCAAATCGGAAGTTTGCGGGTTTTCTCTTTACTGATTGGTATCGGTATCAGTCATTGATTTTCTAATACATGTATTAAGAAATATAATAAAGTCTTTGGTAGAAGTAAAACATATTATCGGCATCGGCTGAGACAGAAGTCCTGTACCCTGTTGTCCCTACTCTGCCTCTGTGTAGCGGCACATACAATAAGTCAGACTTAGGTTTTGGCACCGATCGTCACATGTAACTCCCTGGGGTATCTAGGAGATGTTAAACAAACAAATCAACGTACATGTATGTTTAGCGTCTCCTAGATCGTGCAATTTAAAACAACAACAACGGAACTAAGCTTAGACCTAGAGTGTAACAAACTTTTAAATCTAGATCTTAATCCAAAACCCAACGATCTAGATCTAGCTCCAGAATCTGATAATCTACAATGATGTGATTAGCAAAATAAACACCCAACCAAACAACAAAACAAAACAAAACAGCCCCCCCCCCCTCAAAAAAAGACCATACTAAACTCTTTTATTTCCTCCGTGATAGAACCAGTATAGGAAGTAAACAGTTAACAGCAACCACAATAAGAACCAACATCGGTTGCTGTAGTTATGCTGGCTCAGTTTGGTTTTCCGCCCCCAAAGTTTGTTGAGGAATCTTGTGAGCAGCTGAGTTGATCCCAGTGCTGTGTGGATGGAAGATCATTGGAACCCGGGCATGTAGTCGCGGTATACTCTACACGGGCACGTTTTCCATCTTTCAGTTCACCCAGTGTTATATTCTTGAGTTGTTCGTGTGTGTGTGTGTGTGTGTGTGTGTGTGTGAGGTAATCAGTGCAGTTAAAGCACCGCTACCACAAGGCGCTGAGAGTCTAGATCAGATGGAACTGGACATTCTCCAATTGCATCCCATGAAGAACGGATGGCCGACTTGTGACATAATCCTCTGCTGGACTGGTACTCACCACATCCAAGTTCCAACCCACTTACCGTCTCCCTCCTACCACCAGGCATGCAACTGCCACCATCATGACACCATCACCTCCTCCGTGTCATACACGACGTGGTGAGCTGTCCGTACCTCGAATCACCGGGGGGCTCGGTGGCCCTGGGGTAGAACTTCGGCTTCCGACTCAAAAGGTCCCTGGTTCGAGCCCTGGCGATTTTGCCCCCTACTGGTCAGGTCGGTGTCAGTTTAATGTGACCGACTGAGCCAGGAGTCATGGTATCCCCGTCCTGTCTCGTGTGTGGCAGCACATAAAATTGTCAGACGCCAGTCTTGGGGACCGTCCACAATAAAGTCTATATAGTGCTGATATTGGACCTTAAACCAATTCACATACTAACCCCACCTACCTCGAATCCCCATAAATCTTTCTTCCCGCGACACCCATCACAAAAACAGCACTTATGAAACAAAATTCTTTTTGTCCCGGGTTCCAGACAGCTTCCCTCTTTTCTGCTCCCGTTTCACTTCCCAGAATCCCACACTCGTGGTGGTCTGGGAGATAAATGGAGCATAGGGGGGAAGGATTTATAATTACACACACAACTTTGTTACACCCATTATAATCAAGTGTCTATTACTAGGGTAACACCCCTTTGTCGCATTGTAGTGGACTCATTGCAACTTAGTGTGGTGATAATAAAACACCCATAGCTAATGGATGCAAGAACTTGAGACGCAACTAATACTTTAATGCTTCTATTGTTTTTTTTCTTCCTTTAAATAAATATTTAAACCTATTGGTGTTTTATCAAAGTGCCTACATTGTGTTGTCTTTTCTAGATGCGGGTGGCTTTAGAAGAAAGCATATTGCTACTACTGCAAAATTAATACCACCACCACCACCACCACGACCACCACCACCACTACTACTACTACTACTACTACTACTACTACTACTACTACTACTACTACTACTA
>RQTK01000513.1:146671-173082 GCA_003991915.1 Elysia chlorotica
CCAACAGCTACGTGAAGAAAGGCAGTATGTCTAAAACTCAGAAAATCAAAATTGTAGACGCGAAAGCTTCCAACAACAGACAGAAGGGTAGCTCCGGTAGCAATACGTAATGCGCTAAAAATAGATATATCAAACATTCCCGATTTTACTGGAATAGCCTTTACTGTGTTAGCTTTAAGTCAGCCAGGAAGACTTCCTATAGTTATTACCTAAAATAGTGTTGATAATTACCTAATATAACCCTTTTTTCCCCTCAAGTGCATTAAATTCTCCAGTTCTCAAATATTAGTGTCTGCCTTTTTTCACATAATTATTCTATTGCTCTTATCTAGGCTGAGTCTGTACGCACCATGAACTGTCAAAATTAATATTATGGTGTCTCGGTTCAAACATTGCTATACGCGTTAAAAAATTTAGTTCAACTCTCCCGATATTGCTATTACTGCACTAAGTGTTGGTCTCAAGTAATGGTCGCAAAATTTAATAGTTAGTCTTCGATAGTACATGTAATTAACTATGATTCGATGCCGGTGCAGATGTCTGTTCATATCGTCCTGCTTTTGTTCTTGGCTCTGTGATTGTACGGCCTCTAATGTCTGTAGAGGGATGCTGACGTCAATGCTGTGTTTTTCTTCCATTGTCTATGCAATGTATATGCGGTCTACCCTTTGTCCTCCCAGGGTTATGGTTAGATAGTTTCAAATAAAACAGTCACCGGTATTTTAAGATTATGTCGACAAACTGAAATAAGATAATATTTGACTGTTAATACTTTTTAATTTGACTTTTTCATCAATCGGGCTTCTTTTTTTTCTTTCAAAAACGTAAAATTGCGTTAAAAGAGCGGGTCTTCAACAAGTTTCTGACTTATTTGCTACATAAAGACATCCGGATCAAACTCTTTATTGACTCGAAATAAAAATGGGTCAAACAAAAAATAAATAAAATAAATAATGTGCAATGAAAGGGCGTGTAAAATGCATCAACAATTTTAACCAAATCATGAACAAATCACTTGCTATTTTCTAAACTTGTAGAATGACGATTATGCACATATGAATTGGTTCTCTGTGTGCGAAGAGCAAAAACAAAATATACCGATATAATTTCCAAATTTTCAAATGTTCGGTTTTACACACGAGAAGTCGAGTATCGTGAACAATCTTAGAACGGATCAATGTTTCTTTTTTCTGTCATGAAAAAATACACATACCCTCTTGTTTCCCAATTTAGCAGTAGTTATAGACTGGAGTCGAGTTGAGTTGAGTTGAGTATATAGGCTATATTGTGGACGGGCCCCCAAGACGGACGTCTGACAATTGTATGTGCTGCCACACACGAGACAGGGCGGGGATACCATGACTCCTGTCTCAGCCGGTAACATTATACTGACACCGACCGAACCAGTAGGGAACGCAACCGCCGGGATTCGAACTCGGGACCTTCTGCGTCGGACGCCGACGTTCTACCCCTGGGCCACCGCACCCCCCCTACAGATTGGAGTCAGGAAAATTGAAACTACCCTAGAGCATTACGAAAGTAACATATCACTGGTCCAGAGGCATATTATTGTAACTGCACATCGCCAAAGAGGGCTGTTACAACATTTTGCCTCCAGGCCCACGATTTGTGCGCACACATACACTACCAGCCTTAAAATATTTCAAGAGGAGAGAGGTATTTCCAATTTCCTACCCTTAGTCATCATTCTTTTGTTTAAAAAAAAGTCTCAAAATTTTCTCCGGTATGTGTATGTATAGTATTAGTATCAACATATAATAATGATAACATTGCGGTCATCTATTTACTCTATCCATGCCATATACACCCCCTTTAAAAAACGTGTTTGAAGGGTATTAAGGGGGAGGGAATAGGGGAGGAGGTGGCCCCCTCTCTCTCTCTCTGATTTTTTTTGTTCGCTTCCTCTTTGATTCTCTCTCTTTAGCACTATCTTTTGCTCTTCATCCCCCCATCTCTCTCTCTCTCTCTCTCTCTCTCTCTCTCCCCTCTCTCTCTCTCTCTTCCTTTCATCTCTCCCCCCCTCTCTCTCTCTACTTAATGTCTCCTAGATTCCAATAGAGCCCTATAGTTCCAATGACTGCCGCTCCCACCTCATGCTGTATATTTATCGAACAACCTGAGGTCCTTACTATTATTGACAGTAAATGTCTTGCGATCCCACACGACCATGACGGATGACGTCAGCACGCGCATTAGGCGTAGAGTGTTTTCTGGTAGCTCATTGGCTCGATAAGTCTAACACTGAGTACACTGATTAAATAATAGTAAGGCACCCAGGTGGTTCGATAAACATACAGCATGAGGCGGGAGCGGCAGTCATTGGAAGTATTGGGTCCGATTGAAAGCTAAAGAGACATTAAACGCCTGAGCATATTGTGGATGTTTTTCCTTACCTATCCTTTTCACATTCACTACGCCCCCGTTATGGAAAACCCCGTCGAGCTGTTATCGCACCCCCACTTATCTCACGGTGACATCCATCCCTTGATAGGCCCGGTACTGAATACCACCCGGTACTCTATGACGTGCAGCTCAGGTGAGAGAATACATGTACCCCTCTCTGTTATGACGTGCTCAGGTGAGAGAATCCCCCTCTCTGTTATATTCTACACAACCTGTGGCACAGCCTGTCCTGCTATGGTAAGACCAGGATGACACATTGACATTGCTGCCAATTCAGCCAGTAACCAATTAGTAGAATTTAGGGACCCCCCCCCCAAAAAAAAAAAAAAAAAAAAAACAAAAAACAAACAAAAAAAACAAAAAAACAAAACAAAAACAAAAACAAAAAAAAACAAAAAAAAACAAAAACAAAAACAAAAACAAAAAAACAACAAACAACAACAACAAGAACAACAAAACAAAATAAACAAAAATAACCAGCAAGAGAATACGCAAAATCTAAGGGCAAGTACAACGTCACGACAGCTTAAAACTTGTCGTAACCCTTCTTATTCATATATAATTATTAAGATGAGTCGTAAGCTTACCACAACGTTGTACTTACGAGTCTAGGATGACACCTTGGCAGAGCTGCCAACTCAACCAGCCACCAGGAGGCGAACTGGCTCAAATGGTAGAACTTTGGTTGTTCGATCGGAAGGTCCGTAGCTCAAAACCCACGACAGGTAAAAGAATTTATCAGGTATCCCCGCCTCGTATCGTGTATGGCAGGACATAAAATTGTCAGACGTTGGAACTTAAGCAACCAAGCTTACTCAGTTACTGCAAAGTAATAATTGTTTTGAAAGCTGTCACAAAAATGTGTACTTTTGAAGATGAAATAACGGTATAACTACAAGGATTGGATGGCTAGTGATAGAGGAGAAAACATGTAGATATATAGAAGCTCTTTGAAAAAAAATAGAATTAGTTTGAAAAGCAAAAATTGTCTGCAAGAGCTATCACCCCTTATTTAAAAGGGAGTCTATCCACATCAAAGCCCATGATTTTCTCCCCTATTTCAAAAACTTCTCAAACAAAAACTTAAGATCCTTTAGATTCAATTGGCTGCAAGTTCACAGTTTTCAAATATTCACGCCTTTGATAAAATTTCACATGTCATTCCAACAGTTACTCCCCATTATTAAAAAAAAGACAAAACATGTTTCTGGTAAAGAAGTTTCCAAAATTTTTTGGGGGAAAAACTGAAAGCATTTAAATAGGAAATCAATATCTAATTGAAATATTTATCAGTTTAGATATACAAATTTAGCTTATATGAATATAATATTACATCATTATATACAGTTATGTCCCTTAACACTTTTATATAAGACAATTGGTAAGTTTCTTGTACTACCAGTACACTAAACCTGTGTAAATCAACTCTGTAGGGTATCATCATCATCATCATCAAGTACCATGCCTCATAGCGTTGGTGATCATGTCCCTCCATATCTCTCTTTCTCTGGTTAGTTTCATCATCTCTGTAGCCTTTGATATTTGTAGCCACTCCTTCATCCCGTCTGCCATTTTTTCTCTTTGCCTTCCTGGACTGCGTTTCCCATCAATCATTCCTGTTGTCACTAGATCTTCTAGTCCCTCTCTTCTCATCATGTGGCCAAAGAATGTTGTTTGCCTTTTCCTCACCTTGTTAATTATTGTAGGGTATGTCAAGCATAAACCTGTACGCAGTATTAAAACAAACAATAATTTTATATTGTCTACGTTTCATAAAAAAAATTTGATGTCAATCAGAGGAAATTAATACTCCTGTTTTAAAATTTCATGTTTCTATCGACATGACAAAAAGTACTAAATACTTTGCTTCTTTCGACTTGGCAAATATACAAAATTGAAATTGAACGTAAAAGCGAGCGTAAAAGCGTAAAAGAAACAACTTGATCTAAATTTAAATGCCATTGACTTTACTTTATAACATTGATATTAGGACACTAAGGCAAACCGATTTTTTAAAACTTTTCATTTTTAAAACAAATATATCTACTATTTTGTTTTCATGAAACACTGTACAGCTCAACTAAACCAGCCACCTTAGTAGAATTGCCACAAAAAAGTGTAAAAAAAAACCCCACATAGAATCTAGGCCTGCAAATACGATATTTGGCCTCAGGTTGGCAGGTGTTTTTTTAGCACTACTATTATAAAGTATACAAAAGCTGCCAGCACCCAAAAAACCCTTCTAAATCAAGGGAGGTTTTTATATCGCGTCTTTTCTCCTACTGGTTGGGTTCGTGTGAATATATAATTATCATTGTGACCAACATAGTCACGGGTTTCACGCTCTGGGGTCCCGTCGCCGTATACAATTTATCGTGATGCAATGTACCAGGGAGACTTAAAACTTGTGTACAGCTTCAATAGACCCAACCAAAGCCATCAAAGTATACACAATTAATGTAGGCAAAAGAAACTGTACGACAACGTATAAAAATCGCTGAGTAAAACTCTTACAAATAGGCCTTTTTGGCGTAAGTTTATCAGCCCTGCCGCCAAGTTCCACAAGCCTCTCTCTGGCGCCTTCGCTGGACAGCCATTTTTTAATTTTAAATCGTGATTTTACTACCCCCGTATCTCTTGAGGGTCTGACGCCTGACGCTGGTGTGGTACCAGTGAACGCCTTGTGATCCGCCCGCCGATTACGGATAACATAACCACGCCCCTTAGGCTTTGGGTTTTTCCACAGATTTCTATTAATAGAAATATGTGGGTTTTTCTGGTCTCTCATTCGCCCCGTAAGTGTAAGGTAGGGCTATGATTGGAGAATCCCCCCCTACCGTCATTTTATCACGTTATCGCCATGGGTCCTAGAACCACTCACTACTAGGCACTCCAGCTATGGGGGTTTCGCTAGTTCTTACGTCTTTCAAATTTTACGTAGGCGGACAGTTTGCACTCGAGTCGCGGCTAGTAAATTTCTGACCGCGTCTATAAAGCCTGACAAGGCTGTGGCCAGTGCTATCGCACCCTATAGGAGTCTTCTTGGGATACTACGACTCCACGAGCCGTTAGATTTAGAGCGAGAAGGAGAAAGAGAGAAAGAGAGATTACTTCTGCATAGAACCTAGACAATGCTTCCATTGAGAGTAATTATGGTTTCTCTGGAAACATAGAGACACGAAGCTAACTAAAGACAGTGATATCAAGGCATCGCCGTATAGGATCCCCTCTAGGACAATCTAGAGGACATTAAACCTGGAGACAGAAGGAGGAACAGCTTCGTTTTCTCCAAACTAAGACATTGGTACCAAAGCATCGCCGTCGGCATATGATATTCCATCTTTGGAAAGCTAGGATAGGTCTATGTTAGGCTAGGAGAATGGTAGTAAAATAGTAATCATGTAGAGGCTACAGGTGCCTATAATGTTACTGCTTGTATAAAAACCCTTTGGTGTCGGATTTGCCAACCTTTACTTTAAGTTTTAGGAGAGATTTCAATACCCGAAAGAGCTGAACACATCAGATAACGCTTCTAAGTTTTATACTTAAAGCTTTCTAAAGACACCGTATAAGCGGACAAGACTAACCTAGGTACCTTTCTGTTTTACCGGGAACACTCACTGATACACAGAGAGGTATATGCAGGAGGTAAGTTTTTTTGTGTTTTTTGCTAAATATTCAGACGAAGTCTTTCACCTATTAGTGACAAACGAGTACATGTATACATTTTACGTAGAGATCATTGCGTGTCTTGGACAATGTTCATTTTGCATTTAAACAGTCGCATATTTTAAATTAATTCCGTTGTAGTTTCTGCTGTTGTTTACGTTTTACTCGGTTTTAGTGGAGGGTCTTCCGGGGTTTTTAGGTAGGGGGTTGTTTAAGGTGGAGGCATTCTTTTGGTAGAATGACCAATAACCAGGCCTTTGGTCCCCATGCTAAACCCGGCAATGTTTGCACTTCAAGTTGAAGTCGCTCGTATGTGCACACCTGACAGAAATTCCAATCAAATCTCCGGGCAATCTTAACAGTGCGATAAGCCTGGTCACGCTCGACACTGTTTTCAATACATACACAGTGCAGTATCCCTCTCTGAGGCCAGGAGGTCCCAGGGGTAGAATATTTTCTATCTCCTTAAGAAAGAGAGAAGATAGATAGATAGATAGATAGATAGAGAGAGAGAGAGATAGAGAGAGAGAGAGATAGATAGATAGATAGATAGATAGATAGATAGATAGATAGATAGATAGATAGATAGATAGATAGATAGATAGATAGATAGATAGATAGATAGATAGATAGATAGATAGATAGATAGATAGATAGATAGATAGATAGATAGACAGACAGATAGATCGATATATAAATGGATGGAGAAAGAGATTGGGAGAGAGAGAGAGAGAGAGAGAGAGAGAGAGAGAGAGAGAGAGAAAAAAAGATAGAGAGAGTCAAAAAAAGATAGAGAGAGAGGTAAGATACAGAATAATTGAAAAATGAAAACTTTTTTAAAGTCAGTTTTTTATGAACTATCTTAGGCTCAGCGATTAAAAAAATTGGAAATAAGAGGTCAAAGTCCACTAATGTTATTATAAAAGGGAGACTTAAGTTATTACTGTAGAATTATGCGCCAAGTCTGAGTTGACTTAAGCACTTTTATAGCGCCCAGTCTGAGTTGAATTAAGCACTATATAGCGCCAAGTCTGAGTTGAATTAAGCACTATATAGCGCCCAGTCTGAGTTGAATTAAGCACTATATAGCGCCAAGTCTGAGTTGAATTAAGCACTATATAGCGCCCAGTCTGAGTTGAATTAAGCACTATATAGCGCCATGTCTGAGTTGAATTAAGCACTATATAGCGCCAAGTCTAGATTGAATTAAGCACTATATAGCGCCAAGTCTAAATTGAATTAAGCACTATATAGCGCCAAGTCTAGATTGAATTAAGCACTATATAGCGCCCAGTCTGAGTTGAATTAAGCACTATATAGCGCCATGTCTGAGTTGAATTAAGCACTAAATAGCGCCATGTCTGAGTTGAATTAAGCACTAAATAGCGCCATGTCTGAGTTGAATTAAGCACTAAATAGCGCCATGTCTGAGTTGAATTAAGCACTAAATAGCGCCATGTCTGAGTTGAATTAAGCACTAAATAGCGCCATGTCTGAGTTGAATTAAGCACTAAATAGCGCCATGTCTGAGTTGAATTAAGCACTAAATAGCGCCATGTCTGAGTTGAATTAAGCACTAAATAGCGCCATGTCTGAGTTGAATTAAGCACTAAATAGCGCCATGTCTGAGTTGAATTAAGCACTAAATAGCGCCATGTCTGAGTTGAATTAAGCACTAAATAGCGCCATGTCTGAGTTGAATTAAGCACTAAATAGCGCCATGTCTGAGTTGAATTAAGCACTAAATAGCGCCATGTCTGAGTTGAATTAAGCACTAAATAGCGCCATGTGTTCTTTGCCTAACCTTGACCCACACTTTTTCCAAATTGCT
This sequence comes from Elysia chlorotica, assembly GCA_003991915.1. Classification (NCBI taxonomy): domain Eukaryota; kingdom Metazoa; phylum Mollusca; class Gastropoda; family Plakobranchidae; genus Elysia; species Elysia chlorotica. The sequence goes on from RQTK01000513.1 coordinate 154,596, forward strand.
CCTCTTTCAATGTCATGTAAGGCTCCAAGTGACAGAACTTTATCTAGATTCTTTGTAGCTGAAATCAGGCGGAATTTTAAAGAAATCTGTGAAAGGTTTTGGCCTTGAACCTGGAGGCAAGAAGCCAAACGTATCAGTTATATCACCTCTCTCTCTGTGTATCTCTCTCTCTCTCTCTCTCTGTCTCTGTCTCTATCTCTCTCTCTCTCTCTCTCTCTCTCTCTCTCTCTTTGCTACCACCATCCCCTTGCCCCCTCGACCACCATAATGTACTTAAACCCACAGGATTAATAGACATCTGTGCTTAAACCTCAAAAGTCCATGAGTGCTGTTTGAACCTAGATTTTGAATGGTGAGATGCAGGCCATTATTATGGTGATAACATGACAAGGAAGCAACATGGTACAGGGCTCAAATCGTCGGCTTCTGATGCTCTCCTCTCTCTGGTTTTAATGCCTCCACGGTTCCTCTGAGGGATACTATACGGCCGAATTAGAGGCTGTACATTCATATGTATCTAAACATATGTTCTTTTTCTGTATCCCTGAAAACAAAGATAAATCTTCTTTAATTGTTTAGAGCTCGGCCTAGCGATCCACAGAATTAGGCAGAGAATATTAGGTCTATATTATGTTTTATGGTACATGTATGTGTTTGAGATTCAAACTTGGCTCCGTCATTTTACAAGTTTCACATAACAGATGTGATGCGTCTTGGTGTTGTTTTTATTTTGGGCCTTTGATGTCGAAACTAACAGAACCGAAGCTCTCTTTTCTAAGCCAAAATCCATTATTTATCACCAACTACAGGAGGGTAAGAATTCCAAGATAGCTCAGTCAGTTGGGCAGACGAGTTATTATCAAATGTCCCGCTTTTGAATCCCGATCAGGTGGCGATCTTCTATATTGGTTTAGTTGGCGACCATAATTATAATGATTGTGACAGACATTGATAGAAATCTTGGTATACCCGGTACCCTAGTTGTCTCTGCATGGAAGCAAATAAAATTGTTCGATCTTAGTCTTGAGACCCGTCCACAATCTATTCTTGAATTAAAGCCGTTGAGGGTATTAACAAACTAAAACCAAACACTAAATTTATGTCATTTAATTTAACCCTCCATACCCTCAACCCTTTATATGCTAGGAATCCATCGAGAGTAATAATCTTTACTGCATGAAATGCTGAACCTATTGCGTTTTTGAAATAGAACGAAAGACAATGGAAGTAGAACGCTTTTAGTCTTAAATAAATACGTTTTTAATTAAATGACTGGTTGCTATTTCAAATTAATATCTAAATGAGAAATTTTGCCCAAAGTTATCATTTTTTCAAACACCACCCGTACACACAAAGGGCAAGTATTTGAACAACATTCTCTTTTAGATACTTTGAAATACCAATTTAACCAGTAGGTCCGAAATGTACTGAATTGTAATCCTTAAAGAGGTTTCTAGGTTTGAAGTAAATTAGATAATTACTGTTTAACATGAATTAGATGATTGTTGTTTCAGAATAGGATTACAAAAGTTAACTTTTTGTAGGAGAATAAAACATGGTGACTGACACCGATAACATCAGGTTTTCATGTTAAAGCAAACGATCATCTTGAACTGGGTCAAGTGGTAGAGCGTTGGTCTCCCAATCGGGAGGCCCCCAGTTCTAAAGCCACACTTTAAAATTTAATTTACTTGTCCTATTTTGTCTGCTACTGATCGGATCGGTGTCAGAATAATGTGACCGGCTCAGTATGAAGTCCAGGTCTCCACACACTGTTTATTTTAAGACGCTGGTCTGATGGTCCGGTCATAATATAGTGCTGACATTGGACGTTAAACACAAAGAACAAACAAAACAATTGTCAGACAGAAGTCCATGTCTCCCCGCACTGAAATTGTTAGACATTTAGTCTAGGGGTCGGTCACAATATGGACTATATAGTGCTAACTTTGGGCGCTAAGCAATTAAGTGAATGCAACTCCCTCGCCGACCTGTAGGCGTCGCTGTACTTACAAATTGAGGGCACAACACTCCTACCGCCTCTCAGTACTGACCGTAATTAAGTCGTAATTCATAGGCGTTAACAATAAAACTATCAGTGGACCCTCCACTGCTTTCATAGATTAGCACGGCATTGGAGGGCGGAGTTGTTGATAGTGAGGAGAGAGAGAGAGAGAGAGAGAGAGAGAGAGAGAGAGAGAGAGAGAGAGAGAGAGAGAGAGAGAGAGAGAGAGAGAGAGAGAGAGAGGGAGAGAGAGACAGAGAGAAAGAGACAGAGAGAGAGGAAGAGAGCGAGAGAGGGAGAGAGAAAGAGGGGAGGGGGGAGCAAAGAGAGGAAGAAATAAAGAAGAAGAAAGTGCATGAGAGAGATAGAAAGGATGGTAGCGTGGGGAAAATAGAGAATGGTAGTAGACAAAGAGTGAGAGAGAAGGAGAGAGACTGAGTGTGTGTGTAAGTTTGAGAGAGAAGCAAAGAGTCAGAGGGAACAAACAGAAATAGATCAGGGAGAAGGAGAGAGAGAGAGAGAGAGAGAGAGAGAGAGAGAGAGAGAGAGAGAGAGAGAGAGAGAGAGAGAGAGAGAGAGAGTAGGAGAGATAGATATATAGTGTGTGTGTTTGAGAGAGAGAGAAATACAGAGAGCGATAGCGATAGAGTTACGATATACCGTATTCTGAGATAGGACGTAAAACTAAAAAAAAATCACTGACGACATCTGGCTTGCTAGGACGCAATGTAAAGGTCTTCCACAATCAATGTATTGTAAATTCTGAGAGTTGTGTCTATAGGGAACCCCCCCAAGAGGTTTGCATGTTGTGTTGAATATAAGATAGGCATAGACACTACACTACATCCTGTATTGGGATGACTTTGATCGGAAAAAGATAGCTTAAAGCGTCTTCTAGGCTCGCAAAAAAAAAAAATGCTATACGGCGACTGGATCCCAGAGCAGAATATACTGAAAGGGCGTCGATCACATTATACTGATACCGACCAAACCAGTAATTGGAGCGACTAGCACGGGACTCGAACTATGGACCCTCTTGCATCGGATCCGACGCTCTTTCAAATCATTCTGATATCGAGCTACGTGTATTCTATAAAACACGTTACGTTAGAGCTACATTCTGAGAACTAAATAGTCTAGAGGATCTTCTAGCAAGATCTCCCCGTTAACAATCGGTAACATCACATATTCCAATTTCAGAACGCGCTTATTTCAATAGGACATATCTTAATTTATTGAACTGTGATTGTCAGATGCCTGCATTGAGATTTATGTTCGATCTGTGTCCCCGGTTCGATAACCCGAAGTGCCGTAATTGCAACGTCGCAGTCGCTTACAATTCGGCGTAACAAAATGACAAAGAGAAGTCTTACGACAAGCCGTAAGATGTCGCGACTTTGTGCTTACGACCCGAAGTCATTTTTCGGCTAGGCATACCAACTCAAACTGAACTAATACGTGTATCCATGTGGAGAACAAAACATATTTAAAGAACATTTTGGTAGTTTTTTTTTTAAACGAATGTGACAAAATTAACCAAGAATTGTGTATTTCCAACATTTACATACACTTTACATAAAATAACGAACATTTTGACACCACAAATAGTATCGAAATAACTTTACTGTTCATCTTACTTATAAATAACCCATAAATCTTTCTGGGAGCCCAAAGTGACCCATGTCTTGTTTAGAAGTAGTAAATCAATCAAAGATCCCAAAAGAGGCGTGACAACACAGCTGTTATGCCCAAAATTATATGGTTCCGACTCAAGCGCACTTAAGGTTATTCAATAAGGCGGAACTATTCGCGAGGTGGCATTAAAAGTTTCTATCTACACTTCTTGCGCTTTTGAGAAAAACTTCATCAAAATTTTGACTCAATAACAGATATATGACCAAACCACTAGTCATAATGTTAATCTCTACAGCTATTATTTTAATGATTCCTCTGTTAAGTCAGAATATTTTGATGCTGCCATCTCCAATTTTAACAAAACTGTCGATAGAACCTTTTTAATGAGACCTCTCGTATTATTCTTTTATACGACGAGTCTCATACGGATGCTGAGATTTGAACCTGGGATGTCCTGCGTGTCAGTTTATCGCACTCATGACTAGGTTACCGGCGACACAAACGACCTATTATGAATCAATATATGTTTTTAGGCTGTCTTTACGTCTCTCGAGGAGGGGACCAAATTGGTGTGGCGTTAATGTATGCTACACATCGCCACCTAAGTCCATTTATAAAATTTTAAAGTTTTAGAGTGTTTAGTAAATGAGATAGGGCATTATAAAACTGAGGTGAGGACATTTCGAGGTTTTAAGTTCTAGTCCCGACCATAGCCAAAAACATTTTTGTCAGTTTTATGTTCAGTTGAGTAAATGTCTATTCTTTCACCTTTTAGATTTCTTCATCGATCGAATAAATTATATTGAGGTTGAAAGAAGGGGATAATTAGGCAGTGCTAAGCTCTTTACTAGTTCAACATCTCCTAAGTATCGATAACTATCATATACGGCGACGGGACCCCGGAGTCGGATTCTGGGACTTGACGGTCACAGTGCAGTGTGTATTGATACCGACCCGACCATTAGGAAAAGACGCGTCATCCAAAGCAGAATTTGAACCGAACTCTTTGTGTAGAAAGCGAACACTCTACCATTGGACCACCACCACACCTTCCACGATGCAGTAAAGACACAAGTTAGGTTACTCTGATGGCAAGGAGAGAACTTTTTCTCAATGATGGCGTCATGGTCCAATAATATTAATAATTTATTAATTTATAGCCCTCGCCTTAAAATCGACGCTGGCCATAGAGACCAACGCCTCAACATGTCTACAGATGACCCGGTGGTGACGGGACTTAGATCTAGTCCGAGACTATCTGGAACTGTCTTTGGTATCCTCGATCTAGACCTACGTCACGCCCGCTTTGTTCTAGCTGTTCTTATCATCGTGAAGAGCTTCAAGCGACGGTCAGGGGGAGGTAAACATTCCGTGAGCTCGGGTGCTCTCCGTCAAGGGCAATAAGTCAACACAAGACTGGGAGCTGATAACTTTTACATAACGTCTACACTTTTACAGTACTGGCCTCTTCTGCCTGTGCCTTGTCCTTTTTCTTCTCCACCTCTATTTCCTTCCGCTCCTGCTCCTCCTCCTCCTCACCTGTTTCCCCTCTTCATCCGCCCCCTCCTATTCTCCTTCTCCCCCTTCGCCTCCTCATCCTCCAGTCTCTCCTCTTCATCCGTCCCTCCATCTACTCCCGTTCCACCACTTCATCCTCCATCTCCTCTTACCCTCTCCCCATCGTTTCTCACCCCTCATCTATCACCTCCTCATTTTCCTCCTTCTCTAATTGCCGCTGCTCCTCCTCATATATACATAGTTATCCCCATTGCTGTAATGAAATAAATTATACTTACCAATGTTTTACATAACAGTGAAATAACAATTTAATTTACAGTGCGCGGATTTTGTTTTAAAGGTCTTGTGACCTGGGCGAGTGAGTTGTAAATCAACTGGAGGTTACTATAATGGAATACTCCTTTTATCTTAGCCTTGCCAAAATGTGAAACATTAACGTAGGGCATGAAGTGTTTGCGTTTATTTGAGTTTATAGAAATAACAGATCTTTTCTAGTGGAAAAATCAGAAAATCGCTGCAGCAATTTAAGTGTACGGTTTATATCTAGGTTGAGTTGAGTCGAGTTGAGCAGCAATGCTATGATGTGGGCGGATCGTAAGACAACTTTACATTCTGCCACACAGTGACAGTGCAGGGACACCAGGATTCCTGCATCAGGTGCAGCCTTGATGCTGCGCCTATTACCCGAGCAAAAAAATAAAAACAAAAAACAACGACAACAGCAACAGCAACAGCAACAACAAAAAACAACAACAACATCATCAACCAACCCCCTCCAAAAAGAAATGGAAACATAAAAACAGAACAGAGAACGGTTAAGGGAAAACAAAATTTTAGCCAGTACTGAACGTAAATAGCGTTCACAACAAGTACCTATCGAATTATTTTTTTTAATGTCCCACTAGTTTGATCAATGGTAAAACCACACGCTCCACCCCTTGATCTCTATCTATTTCTTTCTGTGGCAGCACGTATATTTGCCAGACTTTAGACCCCTCGTGGCATTAGATCGTCCTCGGGGAACTTGAGAGACCTTAGATTAGGAACAATATTCTCTCCTACAAAGGAGAATTACAACTTAGAAAGAGAGCAGTTTTCCGAGTGCAGGCGCCTTGTTTGACCACACATGTCCGGCGATCCACAACCCTGCGGTCTGCGGCCAATTCTAGCCTACATACCAACACTGGGGTAGCGATAGTACCAAACTGCCAACGGGGCTTATGGCGAGATAACATTGACAGTTATTGAATTATTTTTAACATAAGTCAACGGACAGTGGAGTAAGCGTTGGCAGTAAGTACAAAGGTGCTCTATTGTTCGGCCCTAGACTAAAGGTACCTTTAAACAGTAAACATTGCTATTAGTTCGGGATCTAAGCTTACAACATCATTGAACTTACTATTCGAAGTCTTAACATCACGGCTTATGGTTAGTTCTATAACTGTTGCCCTTGAACATAGTGAGTAGGCACAAGAGTGTTATCATTTATTGTTGTGGTCAGTGTCTTCGTTGTCGTAGTCGGCGTCTTTATTGTTGTTGTTATTGTTTTTATTTATGGAGTGAATTTAGACAAACTCAACTTATAAAATTCAAACAATTTTCACGTGTTTTAGCACTGATTTCGGTTTATCCAACATTTGTCAAGGTATTCAAATGATCACTCTGTGTGAGAGCACCTAACCCTTATAACCCTTGTTAATTATCTCCACTATTTATTTAATTTCATAGATAAAATTAATGTTAACGCGCTTCGTTTATATAACTGTATGCTTGTTTTTGATTGAACGACTGAATGTACTATGCGTGTGAGTCGGTTTCTGAAAGTCTAAGATAAACAGCAATACTAATTCGTGGACGGGTCCCAAGACTAACATCTGACAATTTTACATGGTGCCACACAGAGTGAGTGCGGAGATACCTGGACTCCTGTCTCAGTAGATCACACTGACACCGACCCAACGCTCACTTTAATGGTCTGTTTTTAACATTATTCAACACCACATGAAACATTTTTATACACTTTCATTTATTTTTCTTTTTTTCTTCTCTTTCTAGGTTTGTGTGTACATGCAAGGATCAGCCAGATTCATGGGACGAAAAAGGGGGGAATTCACCTACCGATTGTTCAGTTTATATCCCCACCTTGCCTTCTAGTTCGTTTTGTTCATTGTCAAACAAAAGTGAGACTTGAGTAAAATTGGATTATACATAGCATTATTTTCTTCTGTAGCTCAAACTGGATGAAAAAAAAGACTCTAACGCATTACAGTTGAGATAGATCAATCCACGCTTTTGTTTAGTCCACCATTATTGGTCTCTCTGTCTTTTTCTTCCAACTCATTCAATTCAAGATCCCTATCATAGTAGGTGTCAGAGTCCTCAGAGTCTGTACCCCCTTCCACACACAAATCTCTGATTTTCCAGAAAAGATCTCAGTTTAAGAAAAAAAGACCTGAGTGTTTAGTGTACCATCGCTGTGCCCCGCTAAGACTAGTGTCAGTCTCCCCTGCTCGGCCTGTCCATCTCTCCTGAGAGCTAGATCTGGGAATGGAGAACAAAGGTTTCCAAGGCGACGGCGGCGGGGACGACGGCAGTGATGTCTACCAGGACTACAGTGACGTCAACGGTCACGTGGACGACGGTCAGCCAGAGGGGTGAGTAATCACTGTTACAGACACTGATCTAGAAAGTACAGTACATTATTTCAAGCAATTATACTCTGTTTTTCATTTGGCTATTTATTTTTCAAACTTGGCTGCGAAGCACCGATTCCGAGATTTAACACCACCGCTGGTATCACAAAGGTCGAGCGGAAGAGGAACAGCCAGAACCGAGTCAGGTGGAGGGGAATTGCTGCAGCCCTAAGATGCACAAGAAATCAAGAACTTAAACTCAAATTAAGGAGTTTTTCTTTTTTAAATATGAAATTTTACTACAACGATCACCACAGTGGTAATAGTAAAATTGGAACTATATCAGCACTAGTGACAGCGGCGGCGGTTGCTGTTGTCGTAGCATCAATAGTAGCAGCAGCAATAGCAGGAGTAGCAGTAGTAGTAGTAATAGTAGTAGTAGTAGTAGTAGTAGTAGTAGTAGTAGTAGTAGTAGTAGTAGTAGTAGTAGTAGTAGTAGTAGTAGTAGTAGTAGTAGTAGTAGTAGTAGTAGCAGTAGCAGCAGCAGTAGTAGTAGTAGTAGTAGTAGTAGTAGTAGTGTCTTGGTCTGTATGTGTATGCCTAGCTGTCTGTCTTGGTCTGTATGTGTATGCATACCTGTCTGTCTTGGTCTGTATGTGTATGCATACCTGTCTGTCTTGGTCTGTATGTGTATGCATACCTGTCTGTCTTGGTCTGTATGTGTATGCATACCTGTCTGTCTTGGTCTGTATGTGTATGCATACCTGTCTGTCTTGGTCTGTATGTGTATGCATACCTGTCTGTCTTGGTCTGTATGTGTATGCATACCTGTCTGTCTTGGTCTGTATGTGTATGCATACCTGTCTGTCTTGGTCTGTATGTGTATGCATACCTGTCTGTCTTGGTCTGTATGTGTATGCATACCTGTCTGTCTTGGTCTGTATGTGTATGCATACCTGTCTGTCTTGGTCTGTATGTGTATGCATACCTGTCTGTCTTGGTCTGTATGTGTATGCATACCTGTCTGTCTTGGTCTGTATGTGTATGCATACCTGTCTGTCTTGGTCTGTATGTGTATGCATACCTGTCTGTCTTGGTCTGTATGTGTATGCATACCTGTCTGTCTTGGTCTGTATGTGTATGCATACCTGTCTGTCTTGGTCTGTATGTGTATGCATACCTGTCTGTCTTGGTCTGTATGTGTATGCATACCTGTCTGTCTTGGTCTGTATGTGTATGCATACCTGTCTGTCTTGGTCTGTATGTGTATGCATACCTGTCTGTCTTGGTCTGTATGTGTATGCCTAGCTGTCTGTCTTGGTCTGTATGTGTATGCCTAGCTGTCTGTCTTGGTCTGTATGTGTATGCATACCTGTCTGTCTTGGTCTGTATGTGTATGCCTAGCTGTCTGTCTTGGTCTGTATGTGCATGCCTACTTGCCTGTCTTCGACTCTATCTGTATGCCGCTCGGCAGTCTTGCTATGTATATATGTATATGTATGCTGTATGTCTGCCTTGGTTTGTATTTGTATGCCTGTATGTATATCTTGGTCTGAATCTGTATACTTGTATGTTTGTCTTGGTCAAAATCTATTTGTCTGCATGTCTGTCTTGGTCTGTATCTGTATCCCTGTATGTCTGCCCTGATTTGTATTTGTATGCCTGTATGTCTGTCTCAGTCTGTATTTGTATGCCTGTGTGTCTGTCTTGGTCTGAATGTGTGTCTGTCTTAGTCTGTATCTGATTTGATTTTGAGCGTGACCAATTAAAATTTTCTCTTTCCCTGTCTTTATATCTGCTTCTGTGTTTTACCCATCAGTGTCAAAAACAGCTCGCGTCGTCGTCTTAATGCATGTTCTATTTCTGCCTGTCTGTCTTGATTTCTGTTTTTTTAATATGTCTGCCTGTCTTTGTCTCTGCCTCGCTTCTACCTGGCTATCAGCCTGACTGCCTTTTTAAAATGTCTGCCTGCCTGCCTGTATCTCTGTTTATCTGTCTCATGTCTCTCTCTCTCTCTCTCTCTCTCTCTCTCTCTCTCTCTCTCTCTCTCTCTCTTTCCTGTGTTTTATTTCTCACGCACTAAGACAAAAATAAAATACTGTCCGCCTTTGTGTGGTTCATTGAACTTAAACTTCTATGATCTTCTATCTCCTCTCACTCCTTTCATTTATTCTACTACATACCGTTATGAAAAAAATGAATTTCCAGTAACAATGTTATCAATCCGCCAAATTGACAACGCTGATACATGTATTGGGTTTGATATCCCTAGAATTAACCCTGTTGGTGTGGAGATAAAGGCTGCAGGAGCGGGACCACAAGGCACTGACGTCATCATCAAGGTCAGAAAATACATATGGAAGTGGAAGTGATCAAGGGAAAGCTCTGCCACTAACTCCATTAAACGCCAGGGAAAGACAATAAACAAAATCCATAGTAAAGTCAATATCATTTATCCTCATCCAAAATAACTAAACAAAACAAAAGAGCAACAACAACAACAACAACAACAACAACAACAACAACAACAAACAACCCCCCCCTCCACCCCCAAAAAACAACAAAAAACCCTAAAAAAACAACAACAAAACAAGCAACAACGACTCGGTCGTGTTTTTTGTGCTTTCAACAAACAAACAAAAAAGCAAACAAACAAAATAACAAGAAACCCCTTCGAATTCGTTTTATAGAGCAGAAATATAAAATTATTGTAGTCGATTTTTATTTCTCTTAACAATATGTACCTCATGATGTTAAAAAAGATATCTAGACTTAGATTAGATATAGGTTTATCAAGATAGAGGTTCTAGATCTAGATAACATAAATATATATCTAGTACAAGAAATAGATTTAGAATTGTAAAGAGTCCAGGTCCATTCTACAAGGAGGATATATTACTTAAGCTGAATCCAGAATCTACATTTCGGATAATCTTCTCCTTTGTCTTTCAATTTTCGTTTCATTCACATGTATTTGTTTCTTCTTTACCTTCTCCTCCTCTATCCTGTTCTCCTTCTTCTCTTCTGTTTACTTCTCCGTTTTTCTTTATCCTTTACCTTTTTCCGTTTCTTTACCCTTTCTGCACCTCCTTCACCTAAAATAGCTGTTTTCCCCTCTTATTACCATAGCCTATCAGTCCTCCCTCTTCTTCTCGACCCCCATCCACCTCCTTTTCCTTCTGATTTTTCTCTTCTACTTCACCTTCCCATTCTCTTTCTCATCCCCCTAATTCTCCTTTCTAATTACCTTCTCCCCTCTCTCCTCCATCTTAACTTTCTACTTCTTTAATCGCATATTTCCCCTCTTCATCCCCGTAGCCTGGCAACGAAGCAGTGGACGTGTCCTGGGTGTGGGCCCTGCTCATCACCATGGTAGCGCCCTATGTGTTCTCCGTGATGGCCGCCATGTTCCAGCTGTGTTTCAAGCGGACGCCCTCCCTCAAGCTGGTCCCTCTGGTAGCGGTGAGTTATCTTTCTTCTTAATTGTAATAAATCTTTTGTTTTCTGTTCCCTTTTTATTTCCCCCCTTGCAACCCCATTACCACATGGAAATGTAGACAGTTCTTCTAGAAAGACAAACACGCCCCTGTATAGACCTCCCTTTCCATCTAAGATAAAACCACCAGCTTAACAAAAAACAAAAAAACAAATTAAAATTGAAGAAAAATTACACACAAAAAGCACACGAAAAAAACCCCCAACAACAAACAAAAAACAACACCAACAAAAACCCAACCCAAAAACAAACAACAAATAACAAACAACAAAAGCAACAAAACCAAAAAAAAACAAAAAAAAACAACAACAACAACAACAACAAAATGTCACAAAAAATCAACAAGAATAACAAACAAAAGCAAAATTTAAAACAACGAAAAGCTAACTACCCTAACAACAGCAACGCCATCAACAACAATAACAAAACCCAACCCTAAACCAAAGCAATACACAACAAAAACAATACTTGCAACATCGTTAATACCGGAATAAATCTTTCCAACCATACCCTTCTTCCAGAACCTCTTCATCGAGACGCTCCACTCAATTGCTCTGTTGGCCTTCACCTTTGTGGTCCTGCCGACCTTCGACCCCGTCATGGCGTCCGTTCTGATGCTGACGGTCGTGACCTTCCCGTCAGTGCTCAGGGTCACCGAAGACGTCACAAGTCTACGCTCGCCTGCCGCGGCCTCCTACACGTCATCATCGTCCCCGCCCAAACGCGTCAGCGGTTCCAGCTATAGATCTACTGGCGGGAAGAGAGGAAAGCTGAGAACGATTCTCAAATGGGTCATGGACATCCTCGCGTTGGGGAGTCACATATTGGCCCTGGTGCTGTACACCGTGAGAACCCATGAGGTCTACAACCGGATAGGCCTCACTGTGCTGGTCCCGGTCTCAGTGGTTCTCGTGTCTCTCAACTGGTGGCCCAACTTCGTGCAGAAGATCCCAGCCTTGTCGGCGCTCAGGGCTGGCGTCAAGGAGAACAGGGTACGATCTTGTTCTCTGCTTGTGTCTTGGGGTTTATAGTAGATGTTTTGCGACCACACAACTATCAGGGATGGCATAACCACACTGGGGCACGGGGTTTTCTGATCGCTTATTGGCTCCGTAAATCTAAGCTAGAGCTTTGATTGGACGCTAATGTAGATATCCTTACACATCGTCTTCATTTTTACTGTAGACCCCGTTATCACAAGACGTCTAATGATGCTAGTAAGATAAAGCTTTTGTGGTTCTCTGGTCATAAAGAGGAGAGCTGCCCAAACTTAACGTCTCTGGGAGCACAAGAAAGATACGGCACTATTCTGTAGTCAACTGGTGGCCCAACTTCGTGCAGAATATCCCGGCCTTCTCTGCGCTCAGGGCTGACGTCAGGGACAACAGGGTAGGGCTGTCATTGGGCGTTGAACGTGGGATTCGTAATATAGGCCTTACGATAACGGAATATAGTGAAAACTAAGACGAAAGGTAAGGGAAACCGCACCGGCATCCAATCACAGCTCTATACTACAGGTATTGAGCCAATGAGTGATTAAACAAAAGAATGCATTAGGGGTGAGATTATGTTATCCGCTATCGTCGTGTGGATCTCAAAGTCTATAAAGTCTATAATTATTGTTAGTGTGGGATGCGGTAAGCGCAGTTGTTGTGGCGTTGCATCATTCTGGTTGAGATGCGAAATTCCGACCCCTGGCGTAGCGAGGAAAGTACTGACAACATATATTTTAATGCCGGTTGCCTAAAAAAAAATCAGGATCCTAACTATGGGTTTACCAACTTCATGTCAAAGAGATAGGGACAAAGTTTACTTTATAACCAGGTTGGTTAACTGGTCTATAGCCTAGTTGTAAAGGCATGTTTGCTTCCTAGGAATAGGTCCCACTACAAGTCTTGTCAAAGATTAGGACTTATACATTAAAGATTATTAAAAACATTATACATCATTGAATTTTGTTTACTTGTAGCATCTAATTAATCGATATATTTTTTCTCTTTGGCAGTTCAATCCAATTTTTCCAGGGCGAAAATAAGCAAAGAAACAAACCAAACAAAATAATTGGCATTAGAGAAATGTTTGTCTTCGACTACCGCGATTTCGTGTTGTATACAAGCAAGAATAATTTTGCACATAATAATTATAATAACACGTTAGCGATCATGCTGCACATAAGTAATAAAGAAGTAGTTTAAGATTGCTCATCTTTGTTGCTGAAACATGACTTTATCTCGTTAGGCGAGTCCACCAGGAACTCGGGAGTGGCGGACTCTCTGTTTGCCAAGTCTTTCACAGCATCTTTCTTGTTAGTCTTTGCATGATAGCACGAAGCGTCTGCGGATAGTATCTCTATATTGTTTATCTTATCTTAGATTTATTTCAGTGTTAAACTGAATGCGCGCATCAACACCACAGATTGTGGATATACGATGAGTAGATCGTATTAGCAGTAGCTATACGTTCAATACAGCTTTACAAAGTATATTGATATATCGTTAATTATAAGAACCACGCTTCTTTTTTAGGTTAAAATCGACTTCCTGACCTACTTGTGGAAAATCATCGTTTCTTTCGTGGGCGTCATCATCATGTTTGGCACTGGTTCCGGAAGTGGCGGAGACTGCGCGCGCACGCTGTTCTTCCTATCCCGAAATGCCTCCGACTGTGGCGTCATCCGGGACGGCCTTGACCTTTTTGACGGGACGAGCGGCGGGTTTGGTGGCGGCTGCGACCCCTACACGGCCTTCTACTTCGCCCTGACCTGCATTCTCTCCAGTGTCGTCTGCTACAACGTCGGGGTGGCGGCCTGCAGGGTGCGCGCGCAGATCGTCTGCTTCGCACTGCCGCTAATTCTGTCAACACCGGTCACTTTTGGTTTTCTGATGCTCTCCTACTCTGAAGAGAATACAAACAGGTTGATAAAATTTTGTGTTAAAATGATTGTTTATTTGTGTTTTTTATTTTGGGGGGAAGGACCATATAATTACAATTCAATTACTCTAAAAAAAAAAATCAACAAGTTGTCATACCCAAATATTAAACATTTAGACAAAAATAGATTGTTTAGATCCACCGCCGTGGGTTTCGTATGCCCTCGTACTCTCAAGAAAGTACTAATAGGTTGGCAGCATTTTATTTGACAAGCTCTGAATTTTAAAAGTTCAAGTACCTTCTAACAATCGACAAGTTGTTATACCGAAATGATAAACCTTTAGAAATGATTACATTTTTTATATCCGCCATTGTTATAAATACCTATTACAAAGGTTATACTATAATGTATTAGTGTACTGTTCCTAAATTAACAAAAAACAACAACAAGAAGAGATAAATATAGCATAATCTATTTTGAGTTTACCATTACTCTTATATGGACGGATTTAACAAGCCCTATATAACAAAAACTCATATAGACTTATTATTCAAATACTGAACAAGATATATAACACCGAAACAATAAAGCTTTAGAAAAAAGCTGAAATTATTTGTTATTGACAGTACGCCTGATTTTATGTCCTTTGTATTATAAATAAGATATGTTTCTGTACTCTTTATTTACGGTATTATGATAATGTATCAGTGTTCTTTCTTTAACTTATAAACACCAGATACAGATAAGGTACTAATAGATTTTTAAGACACCCCATCAAACGATGAAACTTTAACACACAACTGTACGTTACTACCCAGAGCCCTCTTTGGTTGCGACTTCCTGTGGGTTGAGCCAATCAGCAACATGCCCGACTTCCTCCGACAGTACAACGAAGACTATTGGCTGGCGCTGGGCATGGTTGTCCTAGCGTCCTACGCTCTGATTGGTCGACACATCTGGAGGTCCCAGGTCAGGCGAATGGCTCTTGCTCACAGGTATGATACACATGTATACAAGTTAGGTTTCAATCATGTTCCGAAACATGCCATTCTAAGGAAATGCCTTAAACATTTAGTCACCCCCAATCAATGCATATGTTTGACCAGGAGATGCATTTCTTGGAAATGACTGCATTTTCTAGGCATTTACTCAGAATGATTGATTTATTAGTTAGACAGTAAAATATTGTAAAATGTCAAAACTCTTTAATTATTAGACAATACCAGCCAAATAACACTACAATAATCCAATGGAGGGTTCGTCAACTTTCACAGTAAAGAAAAGTTAGATTAAAAGCCTATATGTTTTAAAATAAGCGTTTTTGATTGTGCTGATTTATTTTTGGCTCTTTTTTGTGTTACCCTCATTTCTGTTCCATGTCTTCTCTGTACATCACAGATCATTGTAACACGTATACGTATAGCGATGTACTTAAGAAACGCTTACCTATTTTGTTTATTTGTTTTTTCTTGTTCTTTTTTTTAATGAATTGCGGTTATTTCCGTCTTATGCTTTTGGGCTATTGAAAATGTTTGGAAACTGCAGTTTAAATACATCATATCGTCACGCTTTGTATTTTGTTTCTCATCCCCATTTGGTCATACTTTAAACAAGGGTGTTTTTTTTAATGGCTTAAGCTATTTCTTAGGCAAATTTACAATTACCCCACCACACACACACACTTAGAGGGAAAAGAACATAATGCTCGTTATAATATGACATTCTTAACATATATTTTTTATAGTAACAAAGGTACTTTCTTTTAATATTAAAGAACAAATCGACACATAAGTTTGCTGTTTTCAATTCTTAAATTTTATTCCTATCGACATCATTATGTAACTAACGCCTTTTTTAATTTCCCCAGACTGTTTGCAAAGCCGCTGTTTTGTGGCATACTCCTAGAGCCGTCACTGGTGATGCACAGAGCACGAGAAATAGTTCCTGAGGAGGAGCAGGTGACATTAGTTGTCCATTACGGCAGCCGTGAACTTGTCATTAATAGAACAAGTAGATGAAGTAGTATAGTTATCTTAGATTTATTTCAGTGTTAAACTGAATGCGCGCATCAACACCACAGATTGTGGATATACGATGAGTAGATCGTATTAGCAGTAGCTATACGTTCAATACAGCTTTACAAAGTATATTGATATATCGTTAATTATAAGATCCCCAGGTGATCCAGGTCCCCTGGGCTAACGTGGAGCACCTGGAGGAGGATGACGCGCTGTTCGACCTGACGGACACGTCCCGCATCCGCACTGACTACACGCCGTACATCTACATCTGTGCTACCATGTGGCACGAGACGGAGATAGAGATGGTCCAGGTACGGGTGCTAGGGGAATTCAATGCCTCAGTTGGGAGTACCAGAGACTACAGATTTAGTGAGAGGTTTCATAAAAATAGCTCATAGTGCTGTTGGCTCAGGAATCTAGCGGGACGGGTCCTTACTCTGTATTTTTTTTTTTATTGAAATTAAGCCCGTGGCCAAACTTTAGGCAAAGTTTTTGTTTTTTAAACCTCTTTTTTTAAACTAAGTTTTAAAGAGGAATCTGCTGTCTTAATTATGTAGAGCTAAAAAGATGAGGGTTAGACAGCTTGGTTTGTAGTACATGTACTCTTGAACTACAATCTTTCTACTTTCGCATGTATGAAAACAAATTAAGCAAAGAATATCTCTCTCGTTTTCTCTCTCTCTCTCTCTCTCTCTCTCTCTCTCTCTCTTTCTCTCTATTTATTTCTCTCTTTCGTCCCCATGCATGCCTCGATATCTCTCTCTCCCTTTCCCTCTCCTTTCTTTCCTACTTTCTCTCACTCTATCTCTTTATCTCCCTCTGCTAACAAAACAAGAACACTTATACGCCCCAGCCACTTCATACCTTTTGTATAAAACCTTACAACTCCGCCCTTTTTGATTCCCAGATGATCCGGTCTATCGTGAGGCTGGACGCAGATCAGAGTGCGCGCAGGATCGCCATGAAAGCCTTCGAGACCAACACAGACTACTATGAGTTTGAGGGTGAGGCAGGGTTTGGGTTGGTTTTTAACGTCCAACAGCAACACTACATAGGCTATATTGTTGACGGGCCACAAGACGGACGTCTGACAATTTTATGTGCTGCCACACACGAGACAGGGCGGGGATACCATCACTCCTGTCTCAGCCGGTCACATTATACTGACACCGACCCAACCAGTAGGGAAATCAACAGCAGGCAGCTCTACAAGCCAGTGAAACACACAAATTTAGTTATAGGAAATGTTATTTTACCCAGAGTTACGTTACGTAGTTAAAAGACGTGAGTTGTGTTTAAGGTTTTAGCTCAACAGGCAGAGTATTGCTAACTGATGTGACACTTTTAGTGATGGAAATAGAACATAAAGATCGCAAACAGAAAAAGTATTGAAATTGTTTACACAAAATGACACCATAAGGTTTCCGCTTGTTAAACACTTCTCATGTGGTCCAACAAAGAGGAACAACTTTTGGGGGAAATCAAATTCCTCATGAGACTGTCTTTACAACACAACAAGAAAGATAATCTATGAGATTTCGAGCGACAGCACGATGGCTTGATCGATTTACACAGGGGGATAATAAAAATGGAAAGGTTATGAGTTTGAGAATAGGGACTGTGTGGGCGAGTATGGATTTGATTGATATAAAAATAAATGATTTAGATATGGAGCATGAGACGATGGTAGACGAACAAATGCGTCTTTTCATTTAAGACAGAAATAAGTCATACATTTTTAAATTACCATTGTTCTTATGAAAAAACTACGAAGAAAACCAATTTATCGCTGTATTGATCACGCCGAGGGAACCAAGGAGTTGTTTAACATAGAAGAGATAGATAGAGAAATAGAGAGAGAGAAAGAGAGAGAGAGAGAGAGAGAGAGAGAGAGAGAGAGAGAGAGAGAGAGAGAGAAGGGATTTTCTCCATTTTTTTAATATTACTTCAACAACTTTACTTCTCATACATTCTCCCTCTTGCCTCCTCAGCCCACATCTTTTTTGACGATGCGTTCGAGTACCACAACGATGGTGAGAAGCGTTTCGACGTCAACGACTTTGTCAAGTTACTGGTCAAAGTGGTGCCTGACGCTACAGAGTAAATAAGTTGTGTTTCTGTGGTATCATTTGTGGCTTTTGTAATCTAATTCACTCTCTCTCTCCCTCTCTCATCGCTTCCTGTGCCTGATCTGCAGCTTGTCCTTGAGGTGCGCCGTGAGCCGGTTGCCCCCGGGGAGGATCCACACCAGCCTCCCGCCGTACGGGGTGTTTACCATGGAGGGGGCGGGTACGTTCATCTCTGCCC
>RQTK01000513.1:173340-200341 GCA_003991915.1 Elysia chlorotica
GAGAGAGAAAGAGAGAGAGAGAGAGAGAGAGAGAGAGAGAGAAAGAAAGAAATGAAGGATTAATGAGGAGAGATAGAGAGAGAGAAAGAGAACGATGAGAAGGAAATTGGAAAATACAGAGATGCATGGACATAATTACAATAATGCATTAATTTTGTATTCAAACAATTTATCAGTTTTATCAACATTTATCTCAACCCGGGAGGGGGGGGAAACAGGAGAGACTGAGGGGGGAGCGGGAGATACAGAGAAAGAAAGAGAGAGAAAGAGAGAGAAAGAGAGAGAGATAGAGAAAGGAGTCAGGTGGGCTCGCACTTCAGTGGTACCCTCACAGTGTGATTACTACAGCAGATTTTATTGCTGGTGTATATATATTCCAAACCTGGAAAGAAAAAAAAAAAAAGAGAGAAAGAATTGAAAAAAAATATTGTACTGATTTTAACCCTATAACGTTGAACAAGGTTAAAACTAGACTACCAGAGGTGGGTTGGTTTCTTAACGCGCAACGTCAGCAACCTGCTATATCGAGGACGGGTCTCAAAGATAGCTTCTAAATATCTAAGGCACAGTGAGCGACACCAAAACTCCTATCACAGCTGGACACACGAACTGAAACTCATCCAATCAGCAAGTCATAAATTTGTCAGGTAGTGGATTCGAACTTAGCACACCCCAAACCGGAGCACAGCGCTTTACCACTTGCTACCCCCGGTTTGTGTAGATGCTTCCAGGAGGGAATCGACTCACCGCCTACCTCAAGGACGTTACAGATCAGACACAGGAAGTGATGGAGATTCAACTGAGATGTGAGGCAACCAGGGTGAATCAGGCCTAAGTCGGAAGTTTGACTTTTTACGTTATTTATGATGTTAAAAAGCACCAAGTGTTATACTTTGCGTTCATGTTCTATATGCTTTAATTAGCGCATAGAGTATTGCTATCTCATACGCAAAACTAACGCCATTAATCATTATCGTTGTCAACGGTCTCATCATGTTTTACGCTGCTCCACCAGGTGATGTACCTGTACTACTTCCTGGCCCACCAGCTCATGTCTGAGCCAATCAGCGACGTGCGCAAGATGATCCGCGCGCAGAACACGTTCCTGTTAGCCCTGGACGGAGACGTGGACTTCCAGCCCGAGGCGCTACGTCTGCTCATCGACCGCCTCAAGCTTAACCCTCACGTGGGCGCGGCGTGCGGCAGGATACACCCCATCGGCTCTGGTGAGTTCAGGTCCTGTTAACCTTACGCTAACCCCCCCCCCCCCCCCCCCCACCAAAAAAAAAACAAACAAAAAAAAAACAACAACAAACAAACAAACAAAAACAAACAAACAAACAACAACCACAAAAAAAAACAAAACAACAAAAACAAAAACAAAAAAAAAAACAAAAAACAAAAACAAAAAAAAAAAAAACCCGCAATTAAAAACAGCAATAACAACAACAATAGCAACAACAACAACAACAACAGCAACAGCAACAACAACAACAACACTTTAACCATATATCCACAAGAAAAAAAAGAGTGGTCCGTTTTTCTGTTTTTGGTGATTTTTTTTTTTTTTTTTAGAAATTAAGAGCCTCAAATGATTAATAAGTCGGTGCGGCTTGTGGTAGGATACACCCCCATCGGCTCTGGTAAGTGTAGGCCTGCCAATCTTACAGACAACAAAGCGTATTTATTTTCTATGCATTCTCTCAGTTAATTTGCCCAGTTCTATGCGCTAACCCCCACCACCCCACCTTTAAAAAACCCCACAAAAACCCCAACAACAAAAAACAAAAACAAAAACAAAACAAAACAACAGCATCTTAAAAAATGGAAGGGGCTAAATAAATGAAATTTTGTATTTTAATCATTATTATTACACACCAAACGATAACAAAAAAACAAAACAAAAACAAAAACAACAACAACAACAACAACAACAAAGAAAACAAAACAAACGAAAAACCAACGTATTTTCTTCGCTACTTCTTACAATTACAAGCTCAGTTCAATTTAGCGCACATAGGACGGTAAGTGCAGCGAGGTGGTATGCAAACATTACGGGGGAGCTCGCATTTTAGGCCGCGGTTGCTTAGGACTCGTCATAAGCCTACTTATTCGTATATTCTTACAAATCGTCATAAGCCTTATCGTTCGTATATTCGTACGTCTCGTCATAAGCCTTCCTATTCGTATATTCTTACGACTCGTCATAAGCCTTCCTATCCGGATATTCTTACGAATCGTCACCAGCCTTCCTATTCGTATATTCTTACGGCTGGTCATAAGCTTTCTAATTCTTCTATTCTTACGACTCGTCACAAGCCTTCCTATTCGTATATTCTTACGTCTCGTCACAAGCCTTCCTATTCGTATATTGTTACATCTCGTCACAAGCCTTCTTATTCGTATATTCTTACGTCTCGTCACAAGCCTTCCTATTCGTATATTGTTACATTTCGTCATAACCCTTCTTATTCCTATGTTCTTACGAAAAGTCGTAAGCTATCACAACATTGTACTTACGATCCTCGATTAATATTAGCGGCCGGTGGTACAGCTTCGTGGTAAGATTACGACTCGTTTTAAGAGAAACGATCTCTCCTATCTCCCCTCTTCTCTCTCTCTCTTCCCCTCTCCTCTTACCGCCCCCCCCTCTTCCACCACAGGCCCCATGGTGTGGTACCAGAAGTTCGAGTACGCCATCAGCCACTGGCTGCAGAAGGCCACCGAGCACGTCCTGGGCTGCGTGCTCTGTAGCCCCGGATGCTTCAGTCTGTTCCGAGGCTCCGCCCTCATGGATGACAACGTCATGAAGAAGTACACCACGCCCCCTTCCGAGGCGCGCCACTACGTGCAGTACGACCAAGGTGAAGAATGGATCATGCATGCAGCAAACTTGTCACAGGCTTATTTGTTTTGTTTTGTTTATTTTTTTAATTTAGTGTATATATTGTTGATTGGCCTCAAGACAAATGCTTGGCGTTTTTTTTTAGTGAATTTCATAAAGGTGTTGGGCTCAAATGGTAGAGCATTGGTCTCCAGATCGGGTCTGCGGTTCGAATCCCAAAGTCAAAATGTATTTGTACGATTTCGCCCCTTGTAACTGGCTTGGTCGGTGTCAGCATAATGTGACCGGACCTCGCTCTGTCTCGTGTGTGTCAGTAAATAAAATTTTCAGACGTCTACTCTTGGGACTTGTTCATAATAAAACCAATAGAGTGTTACCGTTGGACGTTATAGTCTTGGGGTTCGTTCATAATAAACCAATAGAGTGTTACCGTTGGACGTTATAGTCTTGGGGTTCGTTCATAATAAAACATATATAGTGTTACCGTCGGGCGTTAAACCAACTTAATTCAAATCCCTAAAGGTGTAATAACAAATCTATTGAGTGTTTCTAATAAAGCATATATAGTGTTACCGTCGGACGTTAAACCAACTCAACTCAACTACCTAAAGGTGTAATAATAAATATATTGAGTGTTTCTAATAAAGCATATATAGTGTTACCGTTGGACGTTAAACCAACTCAACTTAACTCCCCAAAGGTGTAATAATACATATATTGGCTGTTACTCCACAGGCGAGGACCGATGGCTGTGCACTCTCCTCCTACAGCAGGGCTACAGAGTGGAGTACTGCGCCGCGTCCGACAGCTTCACCTACGCCCCTGAAGGATTCTACGAGTTCTACAACCAGCGACGCCGCTGGACTCCCTCCACCATGGCCAATGTTCTAGGTATTTCAGTGCAAACTTTGCGTTCCACACGACGATAACAAATGGCATAATCACGCCCTCAGGCATGGGATTTTCTGATTGCTGATTGGCTCATCGATTCTTTATAGGGATATGATTGGACTCCAGTGTAAATTCTCTTACTTCGTTATTGCCAGGGGTCGTGTGATTGCAAAGCCTCTGTTGGCTTCTTCGAAATTTTGATCGGAGAAAGCGAAGATATATCCGAATCTAACACCACCTAGGTATCTGAGAATTTCTTATACGTGGTAAGGGACTCGGGACTGGGATGGTCATATTGGAGATTGCATATTTAGCGGATATCTTAGAACCTACATATAGGGCAATATATAAATAAAAATGATATAACATCCCGGTGTCCTCTCCTTTATTTTCCGTCCACAATCTCCCCTCCCCTCTCAGACCTTCTCCAGAGCTGGAGCTCCGTGACCAAGAAGAACGAGGACATCTCGCTCCTGTACATCTTCTACCAGAGCGGCCTGTTCGCCTCCAGCGTGCTCACCCCGGGCACCATCTTCATGCTGATCGTGGGCGCCCTCAACGCCGCTTACCCGGACATTCCGCTGTTCGGCAGCTTCATCATCAACCTCATTCCCGTGGCTGTGCTCATAGTTCTCGTGTTTACAGCCAAGGGTAGCACGCAGGTAAGCTTTCTGGTCCGTTTTGATTTGGTCTGATTTGGTTTGGTGTGTTTTGATTTGGTCTGGTTTAGTTGGGTCTGATTGGTTTGGTTGGTTTATTGGTTTGTTGGCATCTTGGTTTCTTAAGCTTCATCCTCAACTTCATCCTTTTAGCCAACACATAATGGGGCAACCACGATGAATGGGGCACACGTTGGAAATTTGACAATTGGAGTTATAGATAGCGTGTTAAAAAGAATCAAACGCACTTTAAGAGGTTGAAAGATTTATAACTCTATCATTTCGAGAACCATAGATATCCAACTTCATTTGAAAATGAAAAAGGTAAATACTCAGTATTTTCAAATGTTTAGGTGTCTCTAGCTTAAAACTTATATTAGCGACCTGTGTCTAATTCACACTGGTTGCCTCACAATTGGTTTTCCCAACCAAAAAGCGACACACAATTACGGTGGTTGGGTTGGTTTGTTGGTTTACTCGCCATGCCAATGACTTACGGTGGGGAGAACATATTGAGGTGATATTGATTTGGTTCGTTTGTTACTTTAAATCCTTCCCATCGTCAGCTCGACTTTAACATTACAAACTCCATAACCCCCCCCCCTTCCACCTACCACGCGCTATGTCTCATATCCCACTCAGATCCTGTATCCGCCTATGTCTTCGTATTCTCATCCCTGCCTACAATCGAGGTGTCGTCATACATTTTCGCGCAAAGCATTCTCATTGGCAATCTAGGAAACGTAGAACTAGGAAGGAACTTTATCATTATTTCCCCCAACAACTTTACCAGCTTCTGTTCTCCGCCACGGTCTCCTCGGATTATCACCTGCTCATGATGGTTATCGTCATGGGTCTTATCAAACAGATCGCCGACTGAAAGTTGATAGTTGATAATGTTACACACATGTACCTTCTCGCCCTCACTATCAACACTGATCCTTCTCTCCCATTGCCCGCTCGCCGTTATCATCAACACTGATCCTTCTCTCCCATTGCCCGCTCGCCGTTATCATCAACACTGATCCTTCTCTCCCATTGCCCGCTCGCCGTTATCATCAACACTGATCCTTCTCTCCCATTGCCCGCTCGCCCTCACTATCAACACTGATCCTTCTCTCCCATTACCCGCTCGCCGTTACCATCAACACTGATCCTTCTCTCTCATTGCCCGCTCGCCCTCACTATCAACACTGATCCTTCTCTCCCATTGGCCGCTCGCCCTCATTATCAACACTGATCCTTCTCTCCCATTGCCCGCTCGCCGTTATCATCAACACTGATCCTTCTCTCCCATTGCCCGCTCGCCGTTACCATCAACACTGATCCTTCTCTCCCATTGCCCGCTCGCCGTTATCATCAACACTGATCCTTCTCTCCCATTGCCCGCTCGCCGTTACCATCAACACTGATCCTTCTCTCCCATTGCCCGCTCGCCGTTACCATCAACACTGATCCTTCTTTCCCATTACCCGCTCGCAGTTACCATCAACACTGATCCTTCTCTCCCATTGCCCGCTCGCCGTTATCATCAACACTGATCCTTCTCTCCCATTGCCCGCTCGCCCTCACTATCAACACTGATCCTTCTCTCCCATTGCCCGCTCGCCTTTATCATCAACACTGATCTTTCTCTCCCATCATCCATTCGTCGTTATCACCCTAACTCGTTCTCTCACCTCCTCAGCTCTTGTTCTCCGCCATTGTCAATGGCCTACTCGCCGTTATCACCCTAACTCGTTCTCTCACCTCCTCAGCTCTTGTTCTCCGCCATTGTCAATGGCCTACTCGCCGTTACCATCCTAACCGGTTCTCTCACCTCCTCAGCTCTTGTTCTCCGCCATTGTCAATGGCCTACTCGCCGTTACCATCCTAACCGGTTCTCTCACCTCCTCAGCTCTTGTTCTCCGCCATAGTGTCCGTGGCCTACTCGCTGCTCATGATGGTGGTCTTCGTGGGACTCATCAAACAAATCGCCGACTACGGAGTCTGCTCGGTGACCGCCATCTTCTTCATCAGCATCGTGGGCATCTTCTTGCTGGCTGCCATCCTGCATCCACAGGTAGGCTTCTTCTTCTTCTTCTTCTTTCATTTGAAATCCCAGGTAGGTTAACTTGGTGCAAGTAAAGCCAGCTACGTACAGGGTTGATGTATCCATTGTGGGAGATTGAATTCCCTAGTGAAGGCATAATTATATGAAACTCCTTCCCTCCATACTTGTATTAATTTGAGCTGTCCACATTGAAACTTATCCTCTACAATCATAACACGACCGTTTTTCTCCTCAATAATTATGTCTATGCGCTATCAATGGTGTAGTCAGAGACTTCCCTATGGGTACAGGACAAGTCCAGGAGGGGGGAGGGTAACTCCTGCTGTAGAACACTGGTTTTCGACGAAGAAAGTCCGTGGTTCGAACCCCGTCCTGGCGGCTCGTCCCTTACTGACTGGGTCGATGTCACTTTAATGTGACCGGCTGAAACAGAGCCATTTTATCCCAGCACTGTCTTTGTGTGGAAGCTTTTAAACTTGTCAGACAGTGTAGCCTATAATTATAGTGCTGACGTTGGACGCTAATCAACAACGCAACAACACCTTACCCACCCTGATATTCTCTGTCAGGAGTGTTGAGTCATGTTATCCCAGCACTGTCTTTGTTTGGAAGCTTTTAAACTTGTCAGGCAATATAGCCTATATAGTGCTGACGTTGGACGCTAATCAACAACGCAACAACACTTTACCCACCCTGGTATTGTCTGTCAGGAGTGTTGAGTCGTGTTATCCCAGCACTGTCTTTGTTTGGAAGCTTTTAAACTTGTCAGACAATATAGCCTATATAGTGCTGACGTTGGACGCTAATCAACAACGCAACAACACTTTACCCACCCTGATATTCTCTGTCAGGAGTGTTGAGTCATGTTATCCCAGCACTGTCTCTCTGTGGCAGCTTTTAAACTTGTCAGACAGTATAGCCTATATAGCGCTGACGTTGGACGCTAAGCAACAACGCAACAACACCTTACCCACCCTGGTATTGTCTGTCAGGAGTTCACCTGCATCCTGCACGGCCTCCTGTAGCTTTTAAACTTGTCAGGCAGTATAGCCTATATAGCGCTGACGTTGGACGCTAATCAACAACGCAGCAACGCTTACCCACCCTGGTATTCTCTGTCAGGAGTTCACTTGCATCTTGCACGGCCTCCTCTACTTCGTGTCCGTGCCGTCCATGTCGCTGCTGCTGATGATCTACAGCCTGGGGAACCTTCACGTGGTGTCCTGGGGGACCAGGGAGCTAATCAACAACGCAGCAACGCTTTACCCACCCTGGTATTCTCTATCAGGAGTTCACTTGCATCTTGCACGGCCTCCTCTACTTCGTGTCCGTGCCGTCCATGTCGCTGCTGCTGATGATCTACAGCCTGGGGAACCTTCACGTCGTGTCCTGGGGGACCAGGGAGGCGCCCAAACCGCAGGCCTCGGGACCCGCCGCCCAGCACGCGGCCAGGAAGCAAGGAGTGCTACAGCGGTGGGCGTCCAGACTTAGCGGTGGCCAGGCGGACGGGGACGGCTTCTTTGGGGACGGGAGCTTTATCAGGTTTGTTACAGCTTTATCATGTTTGTCACAGTTTTATCAGTTTTTTTTTCTTTTCTTTTCTTTTTTTTTTTTTTTACAGTTTTACAGTTTTATTAGGTTTGTTCTACCTCTATAAGGTTTGTTACAGCTTTATCAGGTTTGTTACAGTTCTGTCAGGTTCGTTACAGCTCTAGCAGGTTTGTTACAGCTCTATACGGTTTGTTACAGTTCTATCAGGTTTGTTACAGCTCTATCAGGTTTGTTACAGCTCTATCAGGTTTGTTACAGCTCTATCAGGTTTGTTACAGCTCTATCAGGTTTGTTACAGCTCTATCAGGTTTGTTACAGCTCTATCAGGTTTGTTACAGCTTTATCAGGTTTGTTACAGCTTTATAAGGTTAGTTACAG
Source organism: Elysia chlorotica (assembly GCA_003991915.1). Classification (NCBI taxonomy): domain Eukaryota; kingdom Metazoa; phylum Mollusca; class Gastropoda; family Plakobranchidae; genus Elysia; species Elysia chlorotica. The sequence goes on from RQTK01000513.1 coordinate 181,718, forward strand.
CTTTATCATGTTTGTTACAGTTTTATCAGGTTTGTTACAGTTTTATCAGGTTTGTTACAGTTCTATCAGGTTTGTTACAGTTTTATCAGGTTTGTTACAGTTTTATCAGGTTTGTTACAGTTTTATCAGGTTTGTTACAGTTTTATCAGGTTTGTTACAGTTTTATCAGGTTTGTTACAGTTTTATCAGGTTTGTTACAGTTTTATCAGGTTTGTTACAGTTTTATCAGGTTTGTTACAGTTTTATCAGGTTTGTTACAGTTTTATCAGGTTTGTTACAGTTTTATCAGGTTTGTTACAGTTTTATCAGGTTTGTTACAGTTTTATCAGGTTTGTTACAGTTTTATCAGGTTTGTTACAGTTTTATCAGGTTTGTTACAGTTTTATCAGGTTTGTTACAGTTTTATCAGGTTTGTTACAGTTTTATCAGGTTTGTTACAGTTTTATCAGGTTTGTTACAGTTTTATCAGGTTTGTTACAGTTTTATCAGGTTTGTTACAGTTTTATCAGGTTTGTTACAGTTTTATCAGGTTTGTTACAGTTTTATCAGGTTTGTTACAGTTTTATCAGGTTTGTTACAGTTTTATCAGGTTTGTTACAGTTTTATCAGGTTTGTTACAGTTTTATCAGGTTTGTTACAGTTTTATCAGGTTTGTTACAGTTTTATCAGGTTTGTTACAGTTTTATCAGGTTTGTTACAGTTTTATCAGGTTTGTTACAGTTTTATCAGGTTTGTTACAGTTTTATCAGGTTTGTTACAGTTTTATCAGGTTTGTTACAGTTTTATCAGGTTTGTTACAGTTTTATCAGGTTTGTTACAGTTTTATCAGGTTTGTTACAGTTTTATCAGGTTTATTACAGTTCTATCAGGTTTGCTGCAGCTCTATCATGTTTGTTACAGCTATATCATGTTTGTTACAGCTTTATCAGGTTTGTTACAGCTTTATCAGGTTTGTTACAGCTTTATCAGGTTTGTTACAGCTTTATCAGGTTTGTTACATCTTTATCAGGTTTGTTACGGTTCTATCAGGTTTGTTACAGTTCTACCAGGTTTGTTACAGTTTTATCAGGAGAGTTCTATCAGGTTTCTTACAGCTCTATCAGGTTTGTTACAGTTTTATCAGGTTTGCTACAGCTTTATCAGGTTTGTTACAGTTCTATCAGGTTTGTTACAGCTTTATCAGGTTTGTTACCGTTCTATCAGGTTTTTTACAGTTCTATCAGGTTTGTTACAGTTCTATCAGGTTTGCTACAGCTTTATCAGGTCTGTTACAGCTTTATCAGGTTTGTTACAGTTCTATCAGGTTTGTTACAGTTCTATCAGGTTTGTTACAGCTTTATTAGTTACATCTCTATCAGGTTTCTTACAGCTTTATCAGGTTTGTTACAACTCTATCAGGTTTGTTACAGCTTATCAGGTTTGTTACAGCTTTATCAGGTTTGTCACAGCTTTATTAGTTACATCTCTATCAGGTTTTTTACAGCTTTATGAGGTTTGTTACAGTTCTATCAGATTTGTTACAGTTTTATCAGGTTTGTTACAGTTCTATCAGGTTTGTTACAGTCCTATCAGGTTTGTTACAGTTCTATCAGGTTTGTTACAGCTTTATCAGGTTTGTTACAGCTTTATCATGTTTGTTACAGCTTTATGAGGTTTGTTACAGATCTATCAGGTTTGTTACAGCTTTCTCAGGTTTGTTAGAGCTCTATCAGGTTTGTAACAGCTTTATCAGGTATGTTACAGTTTATTAGGTTTGTTACATCTTTATCAAGTTTTTTACAGCTTTATCACGTTTGTTACAGCTTTATCACGTTTGTTACAGCTCTCTAAAGTTTGTAAAGGCCGCATAATAATATTGGCAGTTCATATATAAACTCAATATAGCCAGTGATTCTCTGTGTTTGGGAAGGTCACCCTGAGCAGGCTTTCACGTGATCTGCAGAGACGCTGGCAGATGGTGCATCCTATCACCAATGATAGGAAGTAGGTGTCTGCAGTCTTGTGCTCTCCGGTACCTTGCTCCTCCTGGGCAATCTAAAAGCTTTTTAAACCCAGAGGGAGCTTCACTTTCTTCGAGCAACGATCTAAATTCATTGGAGACAGCTTTCCTAGTTGTGGTAGAAGGCGGTCTTGAGGTAGAGCTTATGGCGTCTCATTGGCCACAGTCGTCCACATTACTGTCTTGTTGCATAGAGGCATTAACTGGGCGCGGTGTTTTATTTATCCGGTTTGTCACAGATTTAAATTTAGGTAGCTTCGCTTTCTTTCAACAATGATCTAGATTTAATCCAAACAGCTTTTTCTAGTCGTGGTAGAAGGCGGTCTGAACGTAGAGCTTATGCGTCTAACTGGACACATTCCTCTACAATACTCTCTTGTTGCATAGGGACATTAACTGGGCGCGGTGTTTTGCCTTTTCCATAGGTTTATCAAATAAATTTAGGAAGTAGTTGCAGCTTAGTAAACCGTGTAGACGACCCTCACTAGGGATTATTTCCTAATTTGTTTATTTCGTTGGTTTCTTTTTTTTCCAATATCCCCAACTAGGTTATATCTTGAACTGGTAACAACACTTCTTTTTTCTCTCAAAAGAGGTCTTGGTTCTTTTATTTTTACTCCTTTGTTATTTATGTTGCTTATCGTAAGAGTTAAATTAGCTTTAAATTTGTATATTTGTATCATTGACCCTTTCTCTCCCCTCCCCACCCCTGCACCCTTTCTGTGTCCAGCTGTGTCTGTTGTTCCAAGACTGTCGCCGTAGACTCCAGTCGGACAGACGCCGCACTGAACAGGGTCGGCCTTCCGGAAAAACCCGATGGGACACCCCCCAAAGGTAAAGCAAAATTAAAATAAATGTTTATTTTATAGTAGTAGTAGTAGTAGTAGCAGTAGTAGTAGCAGTAGCAGTAGTAGTAGCAGTAGCAGTAGTAGTAGCAGCAGCAGCAGCAGCAGCAGCAGTAGTAGTAGTAGTAGTAGTAGTAGTAGTAGTAGTAGCAGCAGTAGCAGTAGTAGTAGTAGTAGTAGTAGTAGTAGTAGTAGTAGTAGTAGTAGTAGTAGTAGTAGTAGTAGTAGTAGTAGTAGTAGTACAGGGGGGCGCAGATAAAAATTGTCAAACGTCAGTCTTGGAGTCCGTCCACAATATAGCATATATAGTTCTGATGTTGGACGTTAAACCGACTCACCGACAACAGTAGTAGTAGTACAAGTAGTTAGTGTTCCATGCTGGTGGTGGTGATGGTGGTGGTGGTGGTGGTTTTGCTGATGTTGGTGCTGTACCAGCAACAAAACACAATCCAAACATGATGTAAATACCAAAAACAGCACGTCTAGATTTTTACAAATTATTGAAATTGAATGCCAAGTTTGATAAATTTTTGATTGTCAGCCGCAGAGGTTATCGTCAAAGAGACCACGCCCCCTCGACGCCATTGGCTGGAGACCATACCGGCTGTAAGAGGGGTGGAGCTAACCCCGAAAGAGACTGTTTTTTGGCGGGAACTTATCGACGCCTACCTTTTCCCATTGGATAAGGATGAAAAACACGAGAAAAAAGTAAGTATTGTATTTTTCCCAATATTGAATTATTATCTGAAAACAGGCCTAGGGTAAATTGTTTTGAAAGTTTGTCTGGAATGGAAACTTATAGTATAGTACTTTATATAGTCTATTATACTTGTAGTAAATGTTATGGGAATCTAGATCTAGATCTAAGCCTTGGTCAACATTTAGCTTAAGCTTACGACTCGTCTTAAGATTAGGAGAATAGGAAGCCTACGCCGAGGTGTAAGCTATAACGATGTTGTACTTACGACCCTAGATCACGATATATGTCTTGTTGGAATAATCATTGTCATCGTGTAAAAAAAACCAAGGCATACTTATTGTGAAATCCAATGTGATAGGGGACCAATGGCAAAGAACGAAGAATACAAGTAAAGGAATCTGCAGTTCTGTCCAATCATCTCTATCTCAGACTGGCGGAGCCAATGAGCGATCAGAAATCCTTATGCCCAAACGGTCCTGACTATGATTGTCATCAATTATTGCGTGTTAATCGCACAGTCTACATAATATGCATTGCAACTGACTTACGAATAGATTGAGATCTCTGTTTAATCAATTATTTGTTCCGTGTGGATTGTAAAGCCTGCAATACATGTACACACTTTAGATAAACCGTAGCACTGAGTGAAGGACTCCGTCTCTCTGTCTCCTCCACGGAGCTTAAGAAAATCAGCGCCCTGGTGAGTGGTGGTAAAAAGTTACAGATAGCTATTAGTAGACATCTGTATAAAAAGTAGATATATATTACGGGGTCAATGTCTTGTGATTGGGCGACAAGCGAGAAAAAAAAATCGAAAAGTGTTGTCTCACTCACCACTAGAAGGGGTTGGGTTGGTTTAACGTCCAACAGCAGCACTATATAGGCTATATTGTGGACGGGCCCCAAGTCGGACGTCTGACAATTTTTTTATGTGCTGCCACACACGAGACATGGCGGGGATTCCATGACTACTGTCTCAGCCGGTCACCACTAGAAGGACCCGAAGCTCATAGTGTGGCATAGCGTGATCGTGTGAGTGAATATATAATTGTATATCTCTGTATTGCTTCATGTCGTTCTTGCCCGGTCCCGCTCTCTCGGTTATGGTGTGGTCTCAGCCTTAGTCTAGTAGTCTGGTAGGCCAAAGATAAAACACTCCCTGAGCATCCCTCTGTCCTATCATACTAATTTAAAATGAATAGGTCACCATAACCCTTGTGACGCGCATTCAATTATTCAATCCAGTGACTTTTCCTGTTATTTTTGGATAGCCTTGTCTCTGCACCTCCACTGGGGGGAGCGGTGGTTCAGGGGTAAAACATAGGCTTCCGACGCAAAAGGTCCCGAGTTCGAATCCTGGCTGTTGCGTTCCCTACTGGTTGGGTCGGTGTCAGTATAATATGATCAGCTGAGACAGGAGTCATGGTATCCCCGCCCTGTCTCGTGTGTGGCAGCACATACAAGTGTCAGACGTCCGTCTTGGGGCCCGTCCACAATATAGCCTATATAGTGCTGCTGTTGGACGTTAAACCAACCCAACCCCACCCAACTCTGTATCCTCCATTTAAAGCTATACATTAATAGACTTGTTTATTCGCCCATGGTGTCCCCAGATCGCCCAAGAGCTGCTGGAACTGCGGAACAAGACGTGCCTGGCGTTCTTCCTGATCAACAGCCTGTTCGTGGTCATGGTCTTCATGCTGCAGCAAGTGTCCCAGGACACGCCCAACCTGTCCATAGACATACACTGCTCCATATCGGTATGTAGAGCTGAGGGAGCGTGGTGCTTTAATGCTGTCAAGTACTGTAAACCACACTCTCTCCGACAGAGTTAATTTGTTAAAAGAAAAAAAAAAAGAAAAGAAAGAATAATATCGACTGAAGTAGATGATTAATTGTAATGAATGCCTTTAGCTATATTATAATAAGTATAACGCCTCGTCGATGTATTTTTTTTCCATAGCATGTACGGACTACCGCATGTGATCTTAAAGTAATAAAATATCAATGCTTGTTTCATCTTATCTTATTTTAAAAATACATATTTTAAAACATTGGTACTGAAATCCTTTGCTTCAACTATTATATACTGCACATTATACATGTATACTCATCTAAAGATTTGCCGATTTTTCCCCCTTTGTGCACGCTTTTCTTTCATCAACTAGGGCCGTAAGTACAACTTTGAGGTACGCTTACGACTCGTCTTAAGATATGGAAATAATAAAGCTTACGACAAGGTGTAAGCTACCGCGACATTGTACTTACAAACCCTGACGGTTTGCGTGGTGTATGCGTTTCTTTCATCGTTTGTTTTATGTTTTACGGCACGTCAGCCCGGTAACGGTTATGTTGTTTTATCTTTCATCATCTAAAGATTTGCGTTGTGTACGCGTTCATTTCAGGGCTTTATCGGCGAGAGTTTCGAACCCATATCGCTGGCGTTCATGCTCGTGTTCGGCATCCTGTTGATAATCCAGTTCCTGGCCATGCTGGTCCACCGGCTCTCCACCTTCCTGCACATCTCGGCCGCAGCAGACGTCAAAGAGTTGAGGGGGTCAAAGATCAAAGGTCAGCTCCACATTATAATAAAGAACACAAAGGAAAAGCCAGACAGGTCACATTTTATCACTTTAGAGACAATTCAATTTTTAAGTATCAAAACGCTAGCAATTCTTACTTTTCATAGGATGTAGTTCAAACTTCTTCCAATACCTTCATAGCGTTTGTTGATATTTTAGGTTAAACAGCACTTAGATTTTCAAGTAGTATTATTATGTTACATCAGTTTTCCTTATTAGTAGGTAACTTGCCGCTCAGATTTCTGGTTCATAATTATCACAATTTCATAAAAAATACTCCTGCTCATATTCCACTCTCATAGTTTTCACTATTCACAAAAATCCCCTTCTCATATTCCTGTTTAATAAATTTAACTATTCACAAAAATTCCCTTCTCATATTCCTGTTTCATAAATTTCACTATTCACAAAAATTCACCTCTCATATTCTTGTTTCGAAATTTCTCATTATTTCATCCCCCCCCCCCCCTTTTTCATATTATTATCTCTATTTGGCAAATAATTCCCCCTCACATTCCTGTTTTATAATTTTCTCATTATTTCATGACCCCTTCCCTAATATTACTGTTTCAAATTTCACTCTTTACTTCATGCTCCCCCCCTCCCTCCTCATTCCTGTATCATAATTTCCTAATTATTTCATGACCCCCTTCCCTCATATTCCTGTTTCAAATTTCACTCGAATTGTTTTTGCCCCCCCCCCCTTACCCTCGTCATTCCTGTTTCATAATATCTCCATTTTTTACCCCCCCCCCTCCTATTCATGTGTTTTTCTGTTTCAGACTCCCTGTCGGGCAGCGGGTCCAGCCTAAACTCCAGCGTTCTGGTGGACTGGGTCAAGGAGATGCAGAGGGTCAAGGGTCCGGAGGACGAGGAGGACGATGCACTCGTCAACTCTATCGCAGCCTTGGACATCGGTCAGTTGCTGCCTTCTTTGAATTTCTCTTTTCTGTATTACAAAAAAATTGTGTGTACATGTAGCCAATTTCGTCCCTCTGTGGGGCACTTATATATTCTCCTCTTTTCTGCTCCATCTTTATTACAGTCTCCTTATTCGGTCTGTTCACCTTGTACAGTCGATTTTATTTCTGTGTCTGTCACTTTGAGTGTCTCTTCTTCTCTTTTCTACATCATTTGCTTTCCAGTACACTTTCCTTGTTGGGTCCCTTTATCTGTGATTTTAATATGAACACGCTTTAATGTCCGAGGCGTCTATTTAAAGATCAGTCATCATACGGACAATTTTTTAGGGTGAAATGAAATATATCCATTTTGACTATTTTGAGAAATTCTACTTTTTTATTTTCTTAACGTATAGTTTTTGAAGAAAAAATGTTTTGACAGTAGTTTTAGATACTTTTTTTTGCATTATGACATTTCGAAAAACTTTTCATGTGTGCTTTCTAAACACCCAATGGACTGAGTGGTAGTGGTTTCCGAGAAATTTCTTTTGGCGTTTACCTCGTTTTGCCACAAGACTGTTCATACAGAAAAAGGGAATATTATTTTAATAGTCATCTCAGTTGCATGTCTTATCTCCTTTCTAAAATACTCTAAATCTTTAATGTTTTAAATGATAGCACATTATACAAATGGTTCTGTATTGTCTTCTCAACCGCCAGAAACTGGAGCAGACATGGAGGACAAAACAGCCCAGAGAGAGAAGGAGAAGTGGCAGAGACTCAAGTCCAGGAAGACGATGAAGGCGGCACAAGGCGGGCACACGCCCAGAAAAACCCTGGACGACCAGTTCACTAAGGTGCGTCTGTTGCTTAGCGACCAGCGTCAGCTTGAGTTGAGTTGAGTTGGTTTTAACGTCCAACATCAGCACTATATAGGCTATATTGTGGACGGGCTCCAAGACGGACGTCTGACAATTTTATGTGCTGCCACACACGAGACAGGGCGGGGATACCATGACTCCTGTCTCAGCCGATCACATTATACTGACACCGACCCAACCAGTAGGGAACGCAACCGCCAGGGTTCGAACCACGGACCTTTTGCGTCGGAAGCCGATGTTCTACCCCTGGGCCACCGCGCCCCCCTCCAGCGTCAGCACTACAGGTTGTACCAGAGAGTGTGAAATAGTGAGAGGTGACACGGCGAGACTTTTGCGTATACGGCTCAAGATGATCAATGCGGTTTCCTCCTTATTTTAAGCCTTAGTAAAATACTCAGTCTGATAACTGTTCAACCGCCTTAAATTCAATAAGGAAATAAAGTGAGCACGCGTCACGCTAGCTCCCCATGTCAAAATACTGTGAGCTCTTTTGTGAAACTTTTACCTGTATCTGTGTCTCTGCTATGTTGTGGTTTATCCCATCCAACACTATTGCACATTACTACATTACATTCATAGTGCATAACGAGGGACGGGCTAGGAAGATGGATTGGTGGAAATGTGTTTGTTTGTTGTTTAGCCTCCAACGTCATAACTGCATAGGCTATGTTGTGGACGGGTCTAGGACTAACGGGGATACCATGACTCAGCCATTCAGCCATTCACATTATACTGACACTGACCCAACCAGTTGGGAACGGGATCTGGAAAATAACCTTTTGGCATATTGTGGGTTTCTCTCTTTTTCTTGTAATAGAAAATACATCTATTAACATATCTCAGGTTGCGTTGCAACACGAAATAGCATGAATCGTTTTCCTCTTGATGTGCTATCGGGTAATAATTTATGATGCTCAGGGTAAAAGCACATAAAAAATCGCACAAATCAAGTAAGATAACCATGCAATGTTAGTCAGTATAACTAAACAGTGTGTGACTTCCCATAGAGTGAGGCTTTGAACCATATATATACAACTGTAAATTAATAAATTTCACTCCTCCTTTAATAATGGTCCAAGGTAGTAAAGTAGACGGAGAACTCTCTGGGTAAGGTAATGGTATGGGTGGAATATTGACAGGCAGTAAAAGAGCTCAAACACACGTACAGTACACGTATGTGATTCTTTTCTACATTAACACGCATACATATATTATATTAATCTACCTTTTTGAAAGAAGTTCTAGAATGAGCTTACTTCGATATCGTAAATCCGACAAAAGCAGTCACTATCTTTCATGAGTAGTACAATAGGATATAGGATGGACATTGTGTTCACTTCAAACTTTACCCTTAGCATAGCTAGGACAAAAATTGAATGATACATAGAGTGTTTTTTTTAATCAGTCCACACTGCAATGATGTAAACTGTACTATCTAGGTGCACACTATTTTGATGTAATTTACAAAAGATCGAAGATTGATTTTTTATACTTATTGTTTCGAAATAAATAGATGGGCATTCCGATGTAAATAATATTATTATGTTCAATAATAATGCTCACTTTGACTCTGACTGCAAATTTTTGTTTATTTCGGTGACTTGGCCTGGTATTTTAGAAAGTCTTGCATTGGTCTCACTAAAGCCTCTCTACTCGCTGCTTTAACGTAGATCTGACCCATGCCTATGCTGCAGGTGTTCACCAAGTTCGCGGACGAGTCCATCTCCAGAGACCATCCCACGTTCAGCACGAGGAGGGGGCGGACCGGCAAGAAGTCGGTCTTCACCAAGAGTCGCCGGGCGTTCTCAGACAGCGCAGAGGATGAAGGGTACGGCAACTTAACATAGGATAGATACGCCTCTAGTATCACATAGGGCATTCTCATACAGCGCAGCGGATGAAGGGTACGGCAACTTAACATAGGATAGATACGCCTCTAGTATCACATAGGGCATTCTCAGACAGCGCAGAGGATGAAGGGTACGGCAACTTAACATAGGATAGATACGCCTCTAGTATCACATAGGGCATTCTCATACAGCGCAGCGGATGAAGGGTACGGCAACTTAACATAGGATAGATAAGCCTCTAGTATCACATAGGGTATTCTCATACAGCGCAGCGGATGAAGGGTACGCCAACTTAACATAGGATAGATACGCCTCTAGTATCACATAGGGCATTCTCATACAGCGCAGCGGATGAAGGGTACGGCAACTTAACATAGGATAGATAAGCCTCTAGTATCACATAAGGTATTCTCATACAGCGCAGCGGATGAAGGGTACGGCAACGTAACATAGGATAGATACGCCTCTAGTATCACATAGGGCATTCTCAGACAGCGCAGAGGATGAAGGGTACGCCAACTTAACATAGGATAGATACGCCTCTAGTATCACATAGGGCCATTTGCCTTGGTAAAGCGTCCACATACGAGTACATTTAATTTAATTTAACTTTATCAATACATATGTGAGGAAAAAAGAATATTAAACACTTTACAACACTTTACACACAAATGTAACACGATTGCAATTATACATTATCAGGCATCTCATACAGCGCAGCGGATGAAGGGTACGGCAACTTAACATAGGATAGATAAGCCTCTAGTATCACATAGGGCATTCTCATACAGCGCAGCGGATGAAGGGTACGGCAACTTAACATAGGATAGATACGCCTCTAGTATCACATAGGGCATTCTCAGACAGCGCAGCGGATGAAGGGTACGGCAACGTAACATAGGATAGATACGCCTCTAGTATCACATAAGGTATTCTCATACAGCGCAGCGGATGAAGGGTACGGCAACGTAACATAGGATAGATACGCCTCTAGTATCACATAAGGTATTCTCATACAGCGCAGCGGATGAAGGGTACGCCAACTTAACATAGGATAGATACGCCTCTAGTATCACATAGGGCATTCTCAGACAGCGCAGAGGATGAAGGGTACGCCAACTTAACATAGGATAGATACGCCTCTAGTATCACATAGGGCATTCTCATACAGCGCAGAGGATGAAGGGTACGGCAACTTAACATAGGATAGATACGCCTCTAGTATCCCATAGGGCATTCTCATACAGCGCAGAGGATGAAGGGTACGCCAACTTAACATAGGATAGATACGCCTCTAGTATCACATAGGGCCATTTGCCTTGGTAAAGCGTCCACATACGAGTACATTTAATTTAATTTAACTTTATCAATACATATGTGAGGAAAAAAGAATATTAAACACTTTACAACACTTTACACACAAATGTAACACGATTGCAATTATACATTATCAGGCATCTCAGACAGCGCAGAGGATGAAGGGTACGCCAACTTAACATAGGATAGATACCCCTCAAGTATCCCATAGGGACATATGCCTTGGTCAAGCGTCCACATACATTTGATTTAATTCGACATTACCAATACATATGTGAGGAAAACAAGATTAAACACTTTACACACAAGTATAACACGGTTGCAATTATACATTATCAGGCATTCTCAGACAGCGCAGAGGATGAAGGATAGATACGCCTCTAGTATCACATAGGAAAATTTGCCTTGGCCAAGAGTCCACATACATTTGATTCAATTCGACATTATCAATACGTATATGCGGATAAAGAAGAATATTAAACACTTTACAACACTTTACACACAAATGTAACACGGTTGCAATTATACACTATCATGCATGCATATCATAAGAAAGAAAGCAGAATACATGTACCTCGATACGCATCTACAAGTGTTCACATTCTCCTACAAACAAAAGTCCGCTAAATGAATAGCAGTGGTGTAGCAATATGTTGGAGGCTGGTGCAAACGCGTTTTTATATCCGGATTCGTCTGTTCTGGCCCTTTTTATAACAATCTGTGACTTCTTTGTGATGTTTCATATTCACCGTGAAGAGGGTGAAGTTTGATATTATACATTTACCTTCATTTAATACTTGTAAAACACACAAGTCTTTGAGAGGGGTTAGTTCACGGACAATAATTTGGGAAGCTTTCTTCTTTATTTCGTCTAGCCTTTGACAGTTGGTCTTTGATAGGTTTCCTCCAAAACATGTCATTCCAAATGATATCAAACTCTGGATACAAGATACATAATTCATTTGTATTATGTTGTAGTCGACATTGATTTTATATATTTATGAAAGAAATGGTTATTCAGGTACAATGTTTTTCCTTTAATTTAGTCTATGTAATTTATTCTTAGCCTTTTTCTAGCCCTTTGCGGGGTGATACGCTCTTGTGCTAGCACCTCTTTGTATTGACATGAATACCTTCAATTTCACAATAACAAATATCAAAATGCTACCTTTTCAAACATGTTTTCCCCCAAATAGTTGCCACACAAGGAATAGGTCCAAAATCATGCGATGTGGAAAGGTTAAACATGGTCATTGCTTACCAGAATGAGAAAGAGCCAGGAAGCTTCCAATCGTCACAATTGTATGTGCTTCCACACACGAGACAGGACGGGGATACCATGACTCCTGTCTCAGCCGGGGCGATGAGAAAAATGAAGGCAGCGAGAGACAATGGTCTCTTGTCTTCTGTACCTCTTTCTTTTTCTCTGATATCCTCTCTCACTACACACCTCCTTCTATTCCACAGTTTGTCCTTAGCTTGATCCGGTGTCTGAGCCTATAGTATATTGTACTGTTGTAATTACCGCTCAATAGCTATGTTTATGTATTTTTCTAAATTTCACTTTTCCCCACCAGTATGGAAGATCCTGTAGAGGCGATATCGAGAGTTGCAGCCCACAACGATCGCTTCAGGAAAACTATCGCCCGCAAGGCCACCATTCTGAAGAAGCGGAAAGGGGGCGGAGCAGGAGGCGGTGTCAGCTTCCACCACAGGCCAATGGGTGAAGCTCCGCCAGGCGCCGGCGAGGGCGTGGCCATGCGACGAATCGACCAATCAGAGGGTGGGAGGCAAAGACCTATGTCCCATCTGATCGTCAGAACCAGCATCGCTGAAGAGACTGAGGACTCTGCCATGTAGACGCTCTTGGTTGCTAGAGGAAATGGGATGTCACATAGAGTTATTCCACAAGCAGAAACGTCACAGTGTCATAACGTAGCCCCCCCCCCCCTCCCAAACCCACCCACACACGCACACAAACATTTTGCGCTTTTCTTTTTTTAATGACTGTACTATTATTGACACACAGTTTAGAAGTCGCTCACTTGTATGCTAACGCTATTGTTTGATAAAATAACTTGTAAGGCAAAGCTTACGTCCCAACCAATTAACATAGATCTTGGTGAAAACACATTCCTATAAGCACAACTATCTGAGGTATAATCAAAACCAACGGAGCTTACAAACGTTACTTTTGCCATAGTTTACAATATGCAGAAATATGCGAACAGTGATGGTTATTGTTCCGTCGGGAAGGACCAGAGAATGATTTAGATAATAATCTGGTCGTAGCATTTAATAGTCTTTTGGAATCCAATGAAACATACATTTAAAGCTCTGTTTAAAAAAAGCTGCCATTCAATTTTGAACGCGTCCCACAGTTTATTCTTTCAAGTATCCACAAGTAAAAGAAATGTTCAAATGTTTTCAAATTTCGTTTCCTGTGATAAATAAAGCAAAATGTCGTTTATCCCATTGCCAAAATTAATTCCTACAAGAATCAATTTTAGTGTGTTTGATTGTAGATTGTGTCACATAAATTAATCCCACGAACGAACTAAAGCCGGTGCAGCATCAACTCCGAGAGAGTCTTCCAGTTTCCCTGCCCTCACCGTGCCCTCATTGTTGATCAAAACTAGAACTGCACAGCTGTCTTAGACCCCCCCCCCGGCCCCCTTTTGGCGGGACCTACCTAAACTGCATTGCTCATACTTCCTCACCACAGTTATGGGGGGCGCGGTGGTCCAGGGGTAGAACATCGGCTTCCGACGCAAAAGGTCCCGAGTTCGAATCCTGGCTGTTGCGTTCCCTACTGGTTGGGTCGGTGTCAGTATAATGTGACCAGCTGAGACAGGAGTCATGGTATCCCGCCCTGTCTCGTGTGTGGCAGCACATAAAATTATCAGACGTCCGTATTGGGGCCCGTCCACAATATAGCCTATATAGTGCTGCTGTTGGACGTTAAACCAACCCAACCCCAACCCCCTCCCCTCCTCATACTCACCCAGTAGAGACGCATATAGAAGTCATCACTGGAGGCGCTGGACTTTCTAGAGGGTTCACACCGAGTAGAACAGTGGCGTATTTTAAGTCTTTATTTATGTCCATCTCAGGGATCAAGTTGATGCTCTTAGCGTGAAAGTGAATCGGGTGGACCATAACACAGACTTTGCTATCCACATGACGAGAATTGATGACGTTATCACGACATTGGCCATGGGAATTTCTGATCGCTCATTGGCTCCGCAAGTCAAAGAAATATATCATTGCAAGTTTCCCTTACCTATCGTCTTTGTTTCCGCTATGGGTCCCGTGTTCACAACGCCTTTAATATTCAATGGTTTATGTTTGGCGCTGCAATCAATCACAAAATTAATAATACATCCCTCTTTTATTTATAGCGAATTTGTCATAATTTCTCCAAACTCAAATTAGCACAACATTATGCCAGTCTAAATGATAGTGCATGCCAATTTAATATCTTCGAGATCATCCCCAGCACACGTTTATACCAGCCAAAACTATAGTGCATACCAAATAAACACAAAATTATTATTTGTGCAAAATTATACCAGTCAAAACTGACGTGCATACTAAATATTTCCGAAATTATTCCGAACAGTCAAGTAGAAAGCGTATGCAGCATAACACTATGAAACTACTTATTTATATCACAAAATTACACCACACAGAAGATTCCGTCTTTTCCCTCAAGGTAGGAGATCGTGGTGCGCCATCTTTGTCTGCCCTGTGCCAAAACTCCGCCTGCGATATCACAGGTTGAGAGGCATATTGTTGTAACCTCATAGAGATAAAGAGGACAGTTACAATACTTAGCCTATACACCGCATAAAGTTAAATAGAGCAGTTGCGATACTTTGTCTCTAGACCTGCGAATATTGTGCTGATTGGATGTTCTCCTTGCTCTGTTGATATCCAGGGGGCGCGGTGGTCCCGGGGTAGAACATCGGCTTCCGACGCAAAAGGTCCCGAGTTCGAATCCTGACTGTTGCGTTCCCTACTGGCTGGATCGGTGTCGGTTTAATGTGATCGGCTGAGACAAGAGTCATGGCCGTCTTGGGGCCCGTCCACATTATAGCCTATATAGTGCTGCTGTTGGACGTTACTAAATATCTCCTAAATTATTCCGAGCAGTCAAATTGCTCTGTTGATATCCGTCCAACGATTTTTTTCATTCCTCTGCCCAATTTTTTTTAAAGGTTCACTTTACCATAAAGCGCAAATACACAATCATCTCCCAAAAGACCCATAACGTACTTGAACTATTATATTAGGTCAGATGTATACCGCACACAACCAATCTTCAAGACCCTCACTGTAATTTCGTAACTGCCCTAACACATTTTATGCGTAAGAAATGATCAGTGTCTTTATTGATCAGTTTCTATCCCATGGTTAATTTAAATTTCAAACGTCCCGATTAAAAAAAAATGACGTGTTTGAATTACTAACACATCATCAAATCAATAAATAAAAAACCCAAAACAAAACAATAACGTATAAAAACTATGAACAAAATTGAAGCGGTTAAATTTACATAGGGTCCAAATCACATTTAGCTTGTCTTGAGAAAACAACCAACATCACGAACACGAACGCCGCCAATTTGATTTCGATGCCGGTACATCTACTTGGAAAAGACACGAAGCTGCGAAAATTCCAGTCCAGGAAAAATACGTGCCTGATTGGATGATAATAAATTATGTACAGTCCATTCGGCGAGGGCAATAATTGTTGTTCTCTAAAAAGCTCATTTTGTAACCAGCGTGCACTTATACAGAAGACATTAGAAGTTAACCGGGACCGAGGCTACCCACGACAACAGGCAAAACCACCGAATTCACTGCAGTGAAAACACTCTTTAGCATAATAAGGGTAACAGTGATCTACTTTAAAAAAAGTGTTATCTTATTTAGGACAGAATAAGATCCGGAGATAATTCTTGGATCAGCCTACAAGCGTACTAGCCCAACATTTGTATGTAAACTGTCGCAACCGTGCTTTGTACTTTGATGAACTGGCTCACTCTGAATCTGATTCTAATCACTCTGAATCTGATTCTAATCACACTGAATCTGATTCTAATGCCACATGTTTGTTTATTTAGATGACATTGCCTGTTCCTTTTAGAAAGCCGCGACCCTGTGTATTGGTGGCCCATTCTGCAATAACACTAACCATAATTATACATATATGGGCGTTGGAAATTGGTGTAATTATTTATTGCAGCCGAACAGAGGTCTAACTTCCTTTTCTCATTTGAAGTTTTAAATTAGAGCAACACTTAAAATATTGTTGGGGAGCTTAAGAGGAAATAATATAATTTATCTTTTCGTTGTATTTTATACGTAACTCTTATTTTAGTATTTAATCTGAAACGGTATAAATTTGTTGCGGACAAAAACGTATCATTCAATTTATAACGTTTTTACAAATTTAAAAAATTCCTTTTTGTTGTTTATTTTAATTTTAAAATGCACCGATTATTTGCAATTGTATACATAATTTTATATATTTCTATTTTTATGTTTCTGTTAAGTTAGTGACTTTTCATATATTGTGTTATTAACCGTTGAACCCGCTCATATTTTATTGTACATGAAAAACTGAGATGCGGTATTTTCACGTTTTCTCCTAAAGATGTTCTTCATGTGATTGCGCATACAAATTTTACAATTACACATAATTAAAAAAAAATTAACCTCCGTGTAAAAGGCCCATATCATGTAGACTAGGATTAAAATATTGCTTCCCCCCCCCAAATAATCCCAATTCAATACACGAACATTTTTAAAAAATAAAACCTTAATATACATATACCATCTCAACCATAAGATTTATTGTATACTCTTTTCCTCTTTGCGCATATGCATTACTCTGTAATGTATGAAATTACTGTATAAATTGAGTATATTTTTTAGCCCAAATTATGCTCTCCGAGTTCTAAATGTGATAGCAAAAACAATAATTTATTGTCCTTGTGAAACGACTGCTTATTGCCTCCTATACAAATAAGTCCAATCAACACAATGGCATATGAAATATTGTCAAAAGGTGCTCTGTATTAATTGTCGCACAAATTACCAGAGTCGTCAAACGCGAATAAAATCACAAGGAATTAAATGTGTTTTCTATTCAATGTTTCTGACTTGTTGTAGTGTACTATGGCATATTTGCATCGATAAATAAACCAACCAACGAACTAACGAACCGCTAACAAAGATACGACCAAACCATCCAACCAATCAACCAGCTAACCAATTTATCAATTTATCAACCAATCGACTAATCAACCAGTGAAACGAAACAACCATTCAACTAATCAATCATCCATTTCAAATCAGCCTCAGTACAGGGATCTTGAATGATTGTAAAAGTTCATCCGTGAATAGAGTCCAATCAGAAAAATCAAATTGATGCTGATATATTCCTACTTTTTACATGCCTACAGCAAATGCAAATAAAGATAGATGGTTAAAAAAACAAACAACCCCAATCTATTAATAGATCCCTTACAATGCATGTGATAAAGACTCAAGGATACCGACTGAGACGATGACAAGCCGTCCCGGCATTAGGTTTGCTGAACGCCTCATTGGCTCCGGAAGTCTAGGATAAGGCTTAGATTGCACGTCGGTGCAGATTCTCGTACATACCGTCTCCGTTTTCACCCTGGGCTCCTCGATCGCAAGGCCTATCGCATAAACAGGAAATTCCTTACGAAGTAAAACCTTTTTATACTATCTCATTGTGGGGAATAATTTGCTGACATTGACAGACTGTTTGTAGAAAAGCCGCACTCTCTACAGCAGCAGACTGGCCGAAGACTTGATTGGGCCAGTACAGACTGCCGCTGGTGGCTGGGGTGGGGCTGGGGGTGTGCCGAGTACTAATCCCACAGACTGTCCGAATAGCGCCGAGTACTAATCTCACAGACTGTCGCAGTATGTGTCAATAGCGCCGCACGCTACTCTCACAGACTACGTGATTAACAACGTCCTAAAGCCTATTCGGCCATATTTTGCGCAGAGATAAAGATATACCAGCGAACAAGGCCATGGAGTTATACTTCACCCGCTTCGAAAAGGGATTTAGGGGAAGACCAACTACAACCCTACCAGTGATCCTCAACAAAGACCTAACACGCACCCACAATCTTTCACTGAAAACGACTCAAGACTTGAACCACATACGTTCACTAGCACAGGAACGTGATCAATGGAGATCTTCTCAAGCACATTGCAGAGATTGCGAGGCGTCCCGATCTGATGACCAGGATGCGAAAGGCAATTAAGTCAAGCAAGTCCAAGCTGATGTCAGCGACTTGTGCCTGATTCACCCTGGTTGACTCACAGCCTGACGTTGGTGGTTGGAGTGGGCTTGTGGGATCCTTCTGAAACCCTCTTATATTTTTTTAGCCTGGGTCTGACTGCGCAAATAAACACAAGGATTGTTTGTTTTTTTTAAATAAAAGAACCCCCCAGTCCAGCCACAGCCCCACCCCAGCCACCAGCGGCAGTCTGTACC
>RQTK01000513.1:209075-237446 GCA_003991915.1 Elysia chlorotica
TTATTATTATTATTATTATTATTATTATTTGAGTGCATTGTTTTTTGTAAAGTAACATTTTAATATATTTGAATCTATTGTTTATTATATTTGAACCCATCGTTTATTATAATTATTATATCATGATCATTTGATAACGTTGTTTCTATAATTATTTGACCACATGGTTTGTCATAACTGAACCCTGTGTTTATAATTTGAACATATTGTTATAACTGTTGTTTGTTATTTTTGAATCCTCAGTCCAGTGACGATGGAAGTGATGCGAACCTCAAACACGAACTGCCAAGTGCCAGTAGGTTAACCAGTGGCCGTGTTGCGACACACAGTCCACTCCAGAAACCAGACTGCCAAGGAGAAGATTTGCCAAGAATATTGGCCGGGTTTGAATCCAGATTCTCTGTCTTAGAGAGGGTGATGAAAAACGTGGAAACACTGTTACAGAGAGCTTTGAGTGGCTCGGTTATAGAGCCCAGAACAAGCCTGGAGCAAGCTGATCCGGGTATTGAAGATCAGCGATCAGAATTGTCAAGGCGACAACAGCACAGTGCAGGGGAGAGAGGGGAGGGCGAAAAAGAACTTTTGGGCGTAGAGATTGAAGATGAAGACGAGGGAGAAGAAGAAAAAGGAAACGAAGACGAGGGAAAAGAAGGAGAAGAAGAAGAAGAAGAAGAAGAAGAAGAAGAAGAAGAAGAAGAAGAAGAAGAAGAAGAAGAAGAAGAAGAAAAAGAAGAAGAAAAACAACAACAACAACAACAACAACAACAACAACAACATCAACAACAACGGCGACAACAAAGTCCAGAGTTAAATATAGCCTCAGGATTTACCACCTTTTTTGTCTCTGCAGAGGAAGATCGGCTCTTGCACAACTGGACTGGAAATGCTGAGTTGAGCTGTATGGGTGAAAGGTACTGTCCACCTGAGCAGGCCCGAAGCGCTCCTGGCCGCACGGGCGGGCTGGTCAGTGTGCACAATGACCTGAACTCCCTGAAAACCCTGAACGAAGAAACTAAAGTGAAGGACAAAGTTTTTAGACCAGCCCTGGTGGGTGGCAACGGAACCAATGGAAACACTGCGCGCATGTCGACCACGAACATTCCTAGCGAGAGCAAAGGATTTCAAGCTTGCTACGAGAGGATCGTCATGTCCGAGTCCAAGATTGAGAACATGTCCAAGCACCTTCAACGGTTGGTAGAGTTGGTGGAAAATCAAGGTGGTTACAGGGAGGATACCGCTACCAATCACGACACAGGACTTAAAACAGTGGTCACTGAATCAAGTGATAATAATGATCAGGATCCAACAAAAACCGACTATGACGCACTGTTAGCCGGCATCAAGGATACTATCCGAACATGCATCGACGCTTCTCTGAATATCCAGTCTATCTGGACAGTGGCTCAATTAAATGACGAGCATAAATTTTTGAAGAACTTGATCCATGACGTAGGCAAAACGCAACACGATTCTATGGCAAACATTTTAAAGAATATTTATGAGTTTTCCCAGATAAGCCAAATCCAAAACCAACACATTTTCGAAGAGTTTCAAGCCTTGACAAAGAAGTTTCAAAATTTGGAGGAAAGTGTTCGAAATTTGAATGACAGGACTCAAGAACTAGCAGCAATGTTTCCGAGAGAAATCGCTAACATAACTAACCATCTGACCACAAGTATAAACACTCAACTCAGCAAACTTTGTCAGGGCATGGCTTCTCACGCTGAGACTACGCAGAGCCGCTTGCTAGAGTTGGACTCCCGTTTGGCACCCACTCTTGAAGACATACGCGAAGACATAGACAGCAGCAAGAAAAAAGCGCATATAGATATGACACAATTGCATTCGGCGATGGAAACCACTCTAAGGGCGTATTCGACTGATATTTGCAGGGAAATCAATGACAATTTGCAAGCCATGAAAACTCGCGGCTCTAGGGAGTTAGAAGACGTCCACAGCCAACTGGATTTCAAAGTTTGGGATGCCCTGGAAATCCTTGCCTGTCGGCTTGACAAAAGCAAATACGAGATCTTCTCCATGATGGAGAAGGAGAGCCAGCTAGTGCGAGATATGATCAAACACCCCCCCACAGATGGAAGCTTGAAAAACTTCACCTTCGATTTTTATGTGGACAACTTTGAGCAGCGAATGTCGGCCGCTGGGTATGACCATGTTCGTGGCAGGGAGGCGGTGCAGCACGGCGCTATCCCCAACCTGGACACGTACGCCCAAAGCTTCCCCTGGTATATCCCGGACCCGGTGGACACTTCTTTCCAAGGCTTTATCAAGTTCACGCCGGACGGGAAGATTCAGATCTACCTGCTGTTCGGGAGGAACCCTAACGAGCTGGGTCTGGTGCCAAGAATAGGGAGAGCGATGAACTGCTCCGTGATCGTCACGGATCTTTCCGGAGAACGCGAGGACATCGAGCTAGGGATGGTGAGAGGCACTGGGAACCAGGCAGGGCAAAACGACAGAAGGGGTTGGAAGGCCTGGAACGAAAATGAGATTCGGAACAACAAAAGGAACGGTCGCTTCTTAGGGGAAATGGATTGTTCTGAGATCCTGCAGCGTGGCCATCACACCAGCTACGCCGACGGGTCGGTGCTGTTCCGGTACAGGGTCTCGGTGGCTTAGTCTGTTTTGTTCCGGTATATGGTTTCAGTGGCTTAATCTGTGTTGTTCATGTACACGGTCTCGATGGGTTAGTCTGTGTTGTTCCTGTACATGGTCTCGGTGCCTTAGTCTGTGCTGTTCCGGTATATGGTCTCGGTGGCCTAATCTGTGTTGTTCTTGTACAAGGTCTCGGTGGCTTAGTCTGTGTTGTTCCGGTATATGGTTTCAGTCACTTAGTCTGTGTTGTTCCGGTATAAAATTATGGTTTCAGTCACTTAGTCTGTGTTGTTCCGGTATATGGTTTCGGTCACTTAGTCTGTGTTGTTCCGGTATATCGTTTCAGTCACTTAGTCTGTGTTGTTCCGGTATATCGTTTCAGTCACTTAGTCTGTGTTGTTCCGGTATATCGTTTCAGTCACTTAGTCTGTGTTGTTCCGGTATATCGTTTCAGTCACTTAGTCTGTGTTGTTCCGGTATATCGTTTCAGTCACTTAGTCTGTGTTGTTCCGGTATATCGTTTCAGTCACTTAGTCTGTGTTGTTCCGGTATATCGTTTCAGTCACTTAGTCTGTGTTGTTCCGGTATATCGTTTCAGTCACTTAGT
This sequence comes from Elysia chlorotica, assembly GCA_003991915.1. Taxonomy (NCBI): domain Eukaryota; kingdom Metazoa; phylum Mollusca; class Gastropoda; family Plakobranchidae; genus Elysia; species Elysia chlorotica. The sequence goes on from RQTK01000513.1 coordinate 212,296, forward strand.
CTGTGTTGTTCCGGTATATCGTTTCAGTCACTTAGTCTGTGTTGTTCCGGTATATCGTTTCAGTCACTTAGTCTGTGTTGTTCCGGTATATCGTTTCAGTCACTTAGAAACATGTGTATCTTCATCAACATTAAAAAAAAAGTTTGCATTTTGTTAGAAGGCTAAACTTTATCAGAGACTTCATTTTGTTAGAAGACTAGTCTCTGATAAGGTTTCGAACGTAAAATTTGTAGGTGAGGATGTCAGTCTAGTTTTTGATTAGTCTTGACCCCTGAGTACTTATACGAGTTATATTTTAGTTCTAGTGGTAGGTTGGCATTCATTTTTACTCTGAAATAATTTTTTTTCTTTACATTGAGGTGACGATGGTGAGTAGCGCACCGGTTTTGAAATCTAAAAACGACTTCATTATATTTTAAAAGATCACCGTATGTACTTATTAAAGGTTTACCTGTGGTGTCGTCGGTATATTTTATGATAGAGATTTTTTCATAGGGGCTCCTACAATCTTTAGTACCGATGGTAAAAATGATTGGGGATAAAAAAAAACACCTGAGGAGCGCTTCTTTCAGCGTTCAAAGTCAGCAATAATTATAACAGTTTAAAATTATTATTGTGGACGGAAGGCGGTTGTAACATGTAAAGAAGGGGGTAGCTTTAAAAATTCGTAGGGAGCTGGCCTTTCATTCCGGAGGTCCTGGTTCGAGCCTCCGATCTGTCTACTGGTTGGGTCGGTGTTTGTAAATAATTATTATGTGACTGGCTTTGACAGAAATCCTAATTATCCTTGCACAGTCTTTCCCTGTGTTAGTATTTGTTAGACGTTAGTCGTAAGACACGCTCACAATAATGGCCTAGTTTTTGACGTTGGAAGTCAAGAAAAACAAAACAAAAAACAAAACAAACTAAACAAAAAAAAGGAAGATTGATGGCCTAAGGACTTTGCAGTAAGTAAACCTTTCTTTCTCTGTAATATAAAATTTGTTGCTTGCAGCTTTGTCATTTGTAATGCGCTTATGCATTTTCTTAAGAACTTGTAAGGAAATTCAGTGTCTCACGTTTTCACAAAATTCCCATTTCAACAGTCCCAAGCCAAGCCCTTTTTAACATACTTGTTCAAATGATTTCTCTAGGACAATCCCCAGTGCCAAGCTGTGTGTTCTTCTTCTGTAAACCACATTCATAATAAAGTGTTGTGCTATCTACTTCGCTGTCAAAAAGCTTTTTTTTTTATCGATCCAGATAAAATATCACATCGGAGTTTTTTTAAAACTATGGGATTTCTTGACTCCCTGTACAGTTAATTAGTATTGGACATTTGTGTGTGTATATATAAATATATATACTTGTTACATTTATGGAGGTGTGGGGTGAGGGAGGTTAAGACTAGACTTGTATCTACTACATTTTAGATAAGTGAAATATTTCTGACCTCCTACCTACTGTTGATGACACCAACGATATTAATTTTATTTATTTCATAAGTATTTTATGCAACAAAAAAGAAACCCCAACAAACCACCAACAAAACATCATCATCAACAACAACAACAACAACAACAACAACAACAACAACAACAACAACAACAACAACAACAACAACAACAGCAACAACAAACAGCTCTGTTGGCTGCTGTGCAAGCCCGAGTACCTATAGACATCTTTGTTTGCAGCATTTGGAGACCCCCTGCAAGTACACCATCATTTGACTATGGATATTGTACGAGTGCTCCAGTTTTTTTTTTTTGGAGATTTCATTTCTAGCCTTTTGTTACTGATCTGTTGAGTCGAGTTGAGTTGAGTTGGTTTAACGGCCAGCGTCAACACTATTATGCAATTTCATAATTATGCTGTTGCACACAAGACAGGGCGGGGAGGTTTGCAATCCTGCCTCAGCCGGACACATTATACTGACACCATTCACACTAGTTGCAGGGGACAAAATAGGACATATAGATTTTGTTGATCGACCGTAGGATTCGAACCGTGGACCTCCCGATCACGTAGAATTGTAAGTCTATGTATGAAAGCACGTAGAATTGTAAGTCTCTGTATGGAAGCACGTAGAATTGTAGGTCTCTGTAAGGAAGCATGTAGAATTGTAAGTCTCTGTATGGAAGCACGTAGACTTGTCTATGTATGGAAGCACGTAGAATTGTAAGTCTCTGTATGGAAGCACGTAGAATTGTAAGTCTCTGTATGGAAGCACGTAGAATTGTAAGTCTCTGTATGGAAGCACGTAGAATTGTAAGTCTCTGTATGGAAGCACGTAGAATTGTCTATGTATGGAAGCACGTAGAATTGTAAGTCTCTGTATGAAAGCACGTAGAATTGTCTATGTATGGAAGCACGTAGAATTGTAAGTCTCTGTGTGGAAGCACGTAGAATTGTAAGTCTATGTATGGAAGCACGTAGAATTGTAAGTCTCTGTATGGAAGCACGTAGAATTGTAAGTCTCTGTATGGAAGCACGTAGAATTGTAAGTCTATGTATGGAAGCACGTAGAATTGTATCTGTATGGAAGCACGTAGAATTGTAAGTCTCTGTATAGAAGCACGTAGAATTGTAAGTCTCTGTATGGAAGCACGTAGAATTGTCTCTGTATGGGAGCACGTAGAATTGTAAGTCTCTGTGTGGAAGCACGTAGAATTGTAAGTCTCTGTATGGAAGCACGTAGAATTGTAAGTCTCTGTATGGAAGCACGTAGAATTGTAAGTCTCTGTATGGAAGCACGTAGAATTGTAAGTCTCTGTATGGAAGCACGTAGAATTGTAAGTCTCTGTATGGAAGCACGTAGAATTGTAAGTCTCTGTATGGAAGCACGTAGAATTGTAAGTCTCTGTATGGAAGCACGTAGAATTGTAAGTCTCTGTATGGAAGCACGTAGAATTGTAAGTCTCTGTATGGAAGCACGTAGAATTGTAAGTCTCTGTGTGGAAGCACGTAGAACTGTAAGCATCCACAGTGTCATAGCTGCAACTGCCAGTTATCAATTAGCCACATTTTGTTGCCTGTACAAAATTTATTTGATCGAGAAAAAAATCTGCACCTGTCTTTCAATCCATTAGAGATAATATTCATTGATGTTTCTAAAATACATCGATGTATATAAAAATTAAACTGTGATAACCCTACACATGGATATTTTAAACGAATATATAAATATTCTTCAATTTTCATCGACTATTTTTATACACGATTTTTATGCTTTTACTAGTCAGAGAAACATGAAGAGTCACCGTTACTACTAGAGCACTGTATTGTCTCTCTCAAACATCATGGGCACAATGTACCTGTTACTTCGATGACGTGCCGTAAATACCAACTCAAGTCTCACTTTCAGTCTCGGTATTTCTTTGTGTGAAAAAGAACAACCTGCTTACATTTTTTGAATTGTTCACGATAAGAAACTCTTCTTATCCGAGAAGCAATAATGTTTGGTGCCAAGCTTTACCTTCAAATTCTATGTCAGTATTTCATATTTTAACTGCTATGTGTGTACAGTTAAAAAAGATGAATTAAAGATTATTGTAATTTTCAGCATGGCTAAAATAATTGATTTTTTAAAACTTTTTATGACTTTTCCGATTCTTAGGAGAAGTAGGAAGAGGAGGAGGAGGAGGAGGAGGAGGAGGAGGAGGAGGAGGAGGCTGACAATAGGGGGGGATCTTCAACTGACAGAAAAAAACATAAAAACATAAAATAATCAGAAGCCTAACACATATAAAGCAAAAATGGCATGATATTTTTAGTGTAATAATATTTTTATTTTTCTAATCAACAATACGACTTTGTAGGAATCTCACTAGAAATCTTCAAGATCTTATTCCCACATCATGTTTCTCAACGAGAATAAGATCAGAAAGGATCCACAAAAAGACAAGTCCTAGAGTTAAAAGCAGCAGGAATAATAATATTTAAGTTTTAATGCAAACAACCACATAATGCCTTTTTATGAGGCATTTAAACATACAGCAAAACTCTGCATACGTCATGTATGTCCAATGAAAGCACATGCTCTGTGATACTTAAGTAATTCAACATTATTATCGTTCCTATCGTCTAAAAGATAGGTACCGCAGGATATTAATGAGATAATGTTTCTTTAAACTGTGGTGAAATTATAAAAATCGCTTTAAAAACATATCAATTGTAAAGAAGTCTGAAGAAGAGATAATGAGAAAGAGAACGGGAGAGATGCACCTTTTCAAGATTTCCATTTCCATCGAGAGCAAAAGTAATCGGGTCTCAGATGGTCTGTTTCTCTCCAGCATTTTACAGAAAAACTTTAGAGGTGATTTCTTTTTTAAGTTTACCAATTACATTATGCATACAAAAACGGGACTCTTCTAGTGACCAAAATGTGACTTTGATACTTCTAGTTTTTACTTTTGAGTCATACGATGGTGGAGGGTACAGACTCATTTAATATAAGCATTGTTATATATTAGCATAATATATAAGCATGTAGAACAGATCAAACTTATTTTATTGTTATGATTTATTACGATATTTCAAAATATTAATATTGATGCATGTCAAATAAAGCTAAAATCTTAATGAAAAAAGATGTGATAAAAACGGTTAAAGACTGAATGATGTTTTAACAGATATTCAGAAACTATACATAAACAACAGATAGGACCAGATAGCTGAAAACAAACAGGAGCTGGACTAATTAATGGACTAGTATTATATATGTTAAAAGGCATAGTTTAATGATTACTACTAGCAATGGCCACAGTGTAATATTTTCCTGATTATATTAGTCTTGCCCTAAGCTGCCCTACAGTTAAGAAAACGCATTCTGCAAACCAACACGCACTTTCAAACACATACTTATAATAAGATAATGGAAAAACTGAAGAGGCATCATGAAGCTTTATGAGGCTTTACAGACAACTTCCTATTGCAGAACTATGTATAGGGTCACAAGCAATAAAATAACCTCCCATACACTCTCATGATCATCCCCCAGGGGAACCTAGGAGACGTTAAACCCGGAGAGAGGGAGAGAATTCTCTCCCTCCCTCTATAGAGAACTCTCATGATCATATCACATTTTTCATGTGTGCACTAGCATAGAGGCTAGAAACAAAACCTTGAAGGTCTTTGCATCTATCGCGGCCTCACACCTTACTGCATTAAACAGAACCATGATCTTCGAATCTCAGAGCACACTAGGGTTAACAAGGCTATAATCTTTGCATATCAGAGGCTACTGTAATAAACAAGACCATGATCTTTGTACCTCAAAAGTTAGTTCAATAAAGAAGTTTATGATCTTTCCGTCTCAGATGTTACTTCAAATAACAAGACCATGATCTTTGCATATCAGACTGAGAGGTCATATGGACCAGTTATGTACGCTTAGATATCAGAGGTTACTGCAATAAACAAGACCATGATCTTTTCATCTCAGAAGTTAGTGCAATAAACAAGACCACGAGCTTTGCATCTCAGAGGCTACTGTAATAAACAAGACCATGATCTTTGCACCTCAAAAGTTAGTTCAATAAAGAAGTCTATGATATTTCCGTCTCAGATGTTACTTCAAAAAACAAGACCATGATCTTTCAGTCTCAGATGTTACTTCAAAAACAAGACCATGATCTTTCAGTCTCAGAGGTTATTGCAATAAACAAGACCACGATCTTTGCATCTCAAAGGTTACTGCAATAAACAAGACCACGATCTTTGCGTCTCAGAGGTTACTGCAATAAACAAGACCATGATCTTTGCGTCTCAGAGGTTACTGCAATAAACAAGACCATGATCTTTGCGTCTCAGAGGTTACTGCAATAAACAAGACCATGATCTTTGCATCTCAGAGGTTACTGCAATAAACATGACCATGATAGCTGAATCTCAGAGTATACTGTGTTTATCATGACTATGATCTTTGCACCTCAAAGGATACTGCAATAAAAAAGAGCATAATCTTTGCACCTCAAAGGATACTGCAATAAAAAAGAGCATAATCTTTGCGCCTCAGAGATAACAGCACTAAACAAAACCATAATCTTTGCTACTGGTTGGGTTAGTGTCATAATGTGACTGACTGAGACAGGAGTCATGGTATACCCGCCCTGTCTCGTGTGTGGCAGCACATAAAAGATGTCAGACCTCAGTCTTGAGACCCTTCAACAAAATAGCCTATATAGTGCTGATCTTTGACGCTATACCAACACAACTCAGCTCCCTCACATGATCTTTGCATCTTAGAGGTTACTACAAAATATAAGACCATGATTTTTGTATCTCAGAGATTACAGCGATGAACAAGACCTTGATCTTTGCGCCTCAGAGGTTACTGCAATAAACAAGACCATGAACTTTGCGTCCGAAAGGTTACTGCAATAAACAAGACCATGATCTTTGCGTCCCACATGTTACCGCAATGAACAAGACCATGATCTTTGCATCTCAGAGGTTACTGCAATAAACAAGACCATGATCTTTGCATCTCAGAGGTTACTGCAATAAACAAGACCACGATCTTTGCATATCAGAGGTTACTGCAATAAACAAGACCACGATCTTTGCATCTATAAGGTTACTGCAATAAAGAAGACCATGATCTTTGCGCCTCAGAGGTTACTGCAATAAACAAGACCATGATCTTTACATCTCAGAGGTTACTGGAATAAACAAGACCATGATCTTCGCGCCTCAGAGGTTACTGCAATAAATATGACGATGATTGTTGAATCTCAGGGTATACTGTGTTTATCATGACTATGATCTTTGCATCTCAAAGGTTACTGCAATAAAAAAGAGCATAATCTTTGCGTCTCAGAGATTAGTGCAAAGAAAAAGCCCATAATCTTTGCGCCTCAGAGGTAACGGCACTAAACAAAACCATAATCTTTGATACTGGTTAGCTTGGTGTCATAATGTGACTGACTGAGACGGGAGTCATGATATACCCGTCCCACATGATCTTTGCATCTTAGAGGTTACTACAAAATATAAGACCATGATCTTTGTATCTCAGAGATTACAGCGATGAACAAGACCTTGACTTTTGCATCTCTCAAACGGTAATGCAATAAGAAGACCATAATTTTTACACTTCAGGGGTTACTGCGGTAAAAAAGACCATGATCTTTTCATCTCTGAACGTTACTACAATAAACGAGATTATGATCTTCGCACGTGAAAAGTGTATTCAGAACGCATGATAATTATCTTGATATGCCTGAACTGTAATAAATACGATCATAAAAACGATCATGATGTTTGCAACTCTCAAACAGTACGCTAATTAACAAGATCATGATCTTTGCATTTTTATATGGTACTGGAACAGAAAGACCATAATTTTTACATAAAAAAATTTATTGCAGTAAATTAGATCTTGATTTTTCATCTCTCAGTCGAGAACATACACAGCCATAAACGTTGCATCTCAAATGTTAATGCAGTAACCAAGATCATGATCTTTGCATCTCATAGTAGGCCTAAGTACTATAATTAGCAGGGCTTGGCCTCTTTGTCTCCATCAGATGCTAATGTTTTAAACCCTGTGATAGGTAAAACAGCTACCATCAAGATATAGTTCGCCTGACAAGTCTCACATAAAACTGGAACAAGGGCCAAGTAGGCATATTAAGCTACAAATATGTCATTACATACAATTATGACATGTAGTTGTAAACACACAAAAATGCATTAATACCATACAACAAATTGTTTTCTGGTCTTTCATCATTTATTACATTATTATAAGAACATAGACATACATTACATGGCATAAATACTGGGACAAAATTGTAGTTTTCTTCTTTAAAAAAAAAAAAAACATCACAAAATGTAAAATGGCTGGCAAAAAAACCCTACATGTTAAGAGGTATTTAAATTGATTACAAACAACAACAACAAACAAAAAAAAACAACAAACAAACAAAAAACAACAATGTAGGCCTAATGAAGTTGCATTGAACATAAACTTAGAAATCTTTTGCCACACTCTTCATAATTTCATTCATTGCATTCAATAAATAAATAATGTATAGATATCAGCACAACTTGTTCTCTGTCCATTCAAAAATCTTCAAAGTGACAAAAACATATTTAAAAATTAAGTAACTGCATATAAAATTTCAAGTAGTGTAAACGGACATAAACAATTTTATTGGGTCTTAGCACAATTAAAGGGCTAGATCTATGTTAACACCAAGTTAATGTCTGAATTGATGGCGATCGCAAGCAAAGTTTATGTTTAAAAAAAAAAAAAAAGGATCGAATGAAAATCTGACACAAAATGTGACACTTACAATCAGGAAAAAAAAACTTTAGGCCTGACTAAGTCTCAAATTATCTTCTTTTCTAACCGCAGGATATCAACTTTTTGGCCTAGGGTACAAATTATGTTGTTGATGACCTGTTGAAGTTTTTGTTGTTTCTAGAAGTGCATCTTCTGAAGTAGCTGAATTTCATGTGATGTAGTTTGTGATCATAGTGTGGAACTTTTCCAACACAATTTAAATAAAATAAGGAGATAATTGGCAAATGCAAAGGCAATATAGACCATCTTGTTATAGAGCTGGCCTCAAAAAAAGGCAGGGTTGACAATATTGAATCCATCCCAAGAAAGATAGCAACTAGTATTTGTCAAAGTTGACAGTGCAACGCTGAAAAGCTGATTTTTTTTTTAGTTACGTAGCATGAAGTTCTTATAACAGAGAAAGCATTGTTGCCATTAGATCTTTGACAACATTTTATTATCATCTTCTATGCAGTACATGCTGTATAATTATTTCAGTACTTTGTAACATTAAGACCTAGAGTTATTAATATCACATAATCTATTTGCTGCATTTAGTAATTTTACTGCAGGCATTCAGTAAAAAGCTGTATATAAAAGAAAGAAAAGAGCAGTTGCTGGAAAAAAATAATGTAAACGTAAAATCCCTGACTGAAAGGTAAATAGTGAAATTCTCACCAAAATTAACTTTTCAGACTTAACTAGGACATGTATAAAGCAGCATTGGAATTTGAATTGACTCAAAGTATTGGAAATTACATAAAAACAAAATCAATCAGGTTACTTTTAGTATAAAAGTATTTGAACATACATTTCTAATGATTACAACACAAACATATACTTTTTAACAATTGAATAGAGAAAGCCATGACAAATCTAATGGGGATCTGACTAAATTCAGATTGCAAAGTGACTGAAAGAGTCATATAAAGTTTGTATGCAGAAAGTTGCAACACAAATGCAAATAAACTATGACTTTGTCCCACCTTTATTCCTATCCCACAGCTTCAAAACATGCCAGGCCTTATTAACAAAGTTCTGGTTGAATACTTCCCAAAAATACACATTCTCTAAGTATTATCTAGATATAGATTAGTCTACGCCACATTCTCAATTTGGGAATATGATCTATAGTCTATTGTAAAGGACCCAACATTACACTGGACACTGCTCATTTCAACACAATTAATCCTTTAGATCTCTGCATTGTATATGCTTGTTTACACTGTAAACATAATAAAATTAATACAGCTAAAGGAACAAGGAAAAACGGACAAAGCACAGGCTGAATAGGGAAATCGATTCTCTATAGATTAAGGGAGAGAGAGAGCAGAGCTCTCTTTTACCGCTCTCCGGGTTTAACGTCTCCTAGGTTCCTCTGAGGGATCCTCTACGGTGAAATAGAGAAATTGTGTACCTTAGTGCTGCCTTATAATCAGCCTATTATTTTAGACACACTGGCACAGTTAAAAAAATATGTAATAAAAACTAAATATTCATCTAATGAATATATAATCTACTTCTTGTATGATATTGAAAGTGAACATTAAAAAATAAGTTGCATTATTTATTGTAACATTAACAACGGCAAAAGCAGTGAACCAAACAAAAATTTTTTTTGACGTTTTGTCATGTCTTTTTATGTAAGGAATACAAAATAATAGTTACAAAGAAACTGGTCTGACATTTTCCTTCACCATGAGAAATGCATATATAAAATCCAGACTAAGATAATTCTCCTGATTAGTGGGACTGAGCAAATACTACAACACTTCAAAACTATAAGCGATATGAGAGGTATATCATTCTACGGTAATTTTTACAAGTATTTACATTCTAGGACTCATGTCAGCTTATGATAATAAAAGAAAAATAATATGCATAATAATAATAATAATAATAATAATAATAATAATAATAATAATAACAAATTATTATTATTATTTAATAATAATAATAATAATAATAATAATAATAATAATAATAATAATAATAATAACGATGATTATGACGATTATAATAAATACTGAAACATGCAATCACAGCATGGCTGAATTGTATATCATGTTCCACAATAACATTTGCTATATATCATGTCTGTCATTTTCGTTTTTCACACTTTTCGAGTAAATAACGAAAAATAAAAATGCATTTTCCATCACCGCTTTTCAGTTCAACGAGAAAAATGTTAAAATATTTGAGTTTTAATTGAAATCATTGCAGTGAACATTCGATTTTTTGGGATTAACTGACAGTGATTTTCATTGTTTTGTGTGAAAGTGGAGAAGAATGAAAAAAAGTAGAAGTTTGAAAGTGAATTATACCAACAGGATCAAATCTCACAAATAATTTGCTTAATCCCTTACATGATACAAAACACAGGAAATCGGATCAAAATCTGAAAAGTTTGGGCCAATTTCTGACAAGTTTTGGCCAAGATTTGACAAGTTTGGCCAACATCTGACACATTTTGGCCAACATATGAAGTGTTTTAGCCAACATTTTGTTCAAACAAGTAAACCATGAACAAGATATTGTATGTACGACCTATATTTTGCCGCTACCTGTAGAATTGACCAATTGTAAAGTATAAGACTCTGCATCATATTTCATCCGTAATTCCAACACTTATTTCTCGCAGCGGCATTGATGTTATTGGGAAACTGTACAAATTTACAGAATGTATCTTGATTAAAAATCCCTGGACTGATGGGGAAAGTTACTCATTTCCTTCGCTCCCATCTTTTCCATTCTTTTCCAGAGGAAGAAATCAAAATTAAAAATAAATAAATATCATGGACAGTTCTATAAGTTAGAATAAATAACGCATTCTCCTTCTTCAACCAATGAACTCATACTAAAAATCCTCCTCTCTTCTCTCACTCTTTCCTTCTCACTTTCTCTTTCTTTGCGTCTTTTCTTTATCTTTTACTCAGTCTTTCTTTTTTAATGTATCTCTATCTTTTTCACACTGTAGGGCCTATCTTTCTCTATGTCTCTCTCTCATTTTCTATCTCAGTATCTCTCTTTCTTATCTTTGTTCCCCCAATTTTTCTCTAACTCATATTTTCTTTCTTATAAATCAATCTTATTTCTCCTGCTTTCAAATCAAATCAAAATTTAAACTTAAAAAAAAAAGGATAAGACCTGACAGTTTGAGAGCTATGGAGAAAAGTTTTGACAGGAATCCTAAGAACCAGCCTTGTCTGTATCAATCATAAATGTCTCCCATCAAAGTACCATAAAACCCTGTTACTTTGCTTTTCAGCTCATGAGAAAATAAACAACATTAAAAAACCCCAAACAAAAACAAAACAACTGCTGTAAAACCTTACTGCTCTCTGTTTCCACGCAAAGGAGACAACATTAAAAACCATGTGGACATTGAAATAAAGACTGTAGGCGTGTGTGCTTTACAGGGAAAAAAAGCAGAACACTTCATAAATATTTTAACACGAATTTTTACAGCTGTACATCATAATTCATTAAAATAATCTTAAAATCAAACTTACAGCAACATCTTAAATCGTTTTATCAAATCAAATCATTAGTACGAGTAGTAACTGACATTCAATGATTCACTGCTCTAAGTTCTAGAAAGACAAAAAGCACGCAATGACACTTAAGTCATTTAAGATTGCATTTTTTTTAAAACTCACAATAAATATAATACATTTTTATATCAAGATCACAACACATAGTTGTCAGTCTTCATGCCTAATACAATGTTTCGCCTTTCCATGGGCTTAACGAACACCCTATTTCAACATTGACACTGATTGAAATCTATGACTTCTACACATGAGGTTAAACTAAAGGCCCATTTCAGCGGTCAAGCCCAATTTTATTCCAGTCCATAGATTTGACTAAAGTCCCGATTCAGCCTCCAAAACCTGTACACTGTAGGACTCTTTTTCTCTTATTTACGGTATCACCTACAACCCCACCAAGATTACATAACATTGTTTTCAAACTTCAAACCCAAATACAATGTATTCACTAGGCCCCACCAACAGCTATACAACCGTAACTTAGATTTTTAAAAAATCATTGTTTTCGGCCTTTAAACCTGATGGCACTCCTATGGCCCGTAGCAAAAACTCAGCAATGTGTCTATCGCTGTCAGCCTTCAGAGCCAATATTGAGTCAATACAGTGTTTAACTTATCCTGAGTTAACCAATTTACCTACCCCCCCCCCCCCCCCCCTCTCTCCTTCACACACCTAAGTACACCACTTCCCCCCCCCCCCCCCGCCCTTTTTTTAAAGAGCTCAGCAATTCGTCTATTTATATCATTGTCATCCTTCAGAGTGGATACAAAATGTGCCTCCTACCCACGAAGTTATCCACAGGGTTAACCCATGGAGTTGACCAACCCCCCTACACATCTCAGTCCACAGGGTTAACCCATGGAGTTGACCAATGGAGTTGACCAACCCCCCTACACATCTCAGTCCACAGGGTTAACCCACGGAGTTGACCAAACCCCCCTACACATCTCAGTCCACAGGGTTAACCCATGGAGTTGACCAATGGAGTTGACCAACCCCCCTACACATCTCAGGAGTTGACCAATGGAGTTGACCAACCCCCCTACACATCTCAGCAGTTTTCGGGGCCAGGGCTCTGATCCCCGCCGTCGTCGCTGGGCGAGGGGTTCTCGCTGGGCGGGTCCACCACAATGTCCGGCCGCCTCAGCAGTTTCTCCTTCTCGTCCTCGTGGTGCTCGTCGTGGTCGTCTATGTAGAACTTGACCGGACCGCCGCCCTTGACCTTCTTCGATCCGCCTCCGCCGCCATTACCGGAACTGGATGTAGGCTGTGACGTCGGTTCCGCTTCCTCCTCCACTCCGCCCAACTGCGGCCGACTTCCGTTGCTGCGCTTGGAGCTATGCTTTTTGGCTTTTCTGCTCGAGCAGCAATTTTTCAAATCCATGTTGTATGTGTGTGTGTGTGGAAAAAAGGGGGGGGGGGAGAGAAAGGAAAATTTGTGAAGTTGAATAGATATAAAAAATAGAACATCGAATGTTTATTACGTTAGTAACTGATTAAAAAAACCTATCTTAGTCTTCATCACTGACAAGATGTAATGATTTCATTGTTTAAATAATACAGACTGATAAAAAAACTAACACAAAGTCAATTCACTTTGGCTGACTGATAAGAGCAATATTACAAATTATTTTTACTACCGGAACTATCTTGGATTTCATGATGTCAACGAAACTATCTTGGACTAAATATTGTCCGTGGAACAATCTTGGATTGAACATTGTTGATACCTCACGTGTTGAAGGGCCTAGAAGTTTATCAGTAATAAAGATAAGATTCGAAAAAAGCCCTATGAGCATAGAAAGTCAAGATATAAATTAAACTTATTTTGTAAATCAAGGTTCAAAAATAATTTTCTTTTTGACATTGTAATAGTGTCTCTCCTTTAATACGCCCTAAAATCTTGCCAGTTTAACGTGTATATGATTTAAAATGTAAAGATGTTAGATAATAGAATGACCCTATTATATACATAAACCATGTGTTTTTAACTGCTTCATGATTATCTTGACTTGCAAAAACATTAAAATTCAATTGATTTTTAATTTACAATGAACGAAAAATATTCCTTAAGAAAAAAAATCCCAACTACCTTCAGACCATTGTGCTTTTGAAGAACTTACTTACGTATATGAAATTGATTAGAAAGAAAAAAAAAGAATATAATAAACAGATGCCACATGCACAGATTTTTCTTTGTAGTAATCTGTCACGGAACAGAGCTGTCACAATAACATCTATCTTTCAAGCACAGAAGCAAGATGAAAAGCAACATCGTTGTTCATTGAAAGAAAACACAATTTTAAGTTTTGTTAAAAACAATACAAAAAGACACACAAGGTGCCAAAACATACGTTAATTATGATTGCAATAGTAGTAATTAATATAATGTAACTTAAAAAGTATAGCCTGTTAACGATGTAAAAACATACGTTAATTATGATTGCAATAGTAGTAATTAATATTTTGTAACCTAAAAAGTATAGCCCTTTAAAAATGTATAAGGTCTTTAAGTTTCAATAATATACCACTGGCAAAAACAGAATAATAACAATATGTCTTGAGCTGGTTCTAGTCTGGTATTTAGCCCGGTTCGGTTTTCACTCCCAACTCTCTATCCACCCTTCTTTTGCCCTCTTCGCACTCCAGGAGGCGACCTGGCGCAGATTGTAGAGCTTTGGTCTCTCAATCGGTTCGAAATCTACGATTCGACAAACATGATTGTATTTGTCCAATTTTGTTCTATACTGGTTGGTCGTTGTATGCAGCAACCAAGGTAAATCAGGCACAAGTCGGAATAGGACATTTTGATTTAGTTATTGTCTGTCAAAAGGCAGCGAATGGTCATTATATGGAAAGAATTACAGCTCTCTCATTCCAAGAACCAAAGATACAATTTTTATTTGAAGCTGGAAATGGTCAATGTAGAGTATTTTTTTATGTCTACAAGGCTCTAACTCAAAACATTATACAAGCAACTTGTGCCTGCTTTAGCCTGCTGCCCACATAAAAAATTATTACATACACATACTTTGACTCAAGAACTTGGGAACGTAAGCGGATGAACATGTATACATCAATACCAGTAGGACGGGAAAGGCGTGGTTTGGCTGTACATAGCTCTAACATTTTCCCCACGAGATATCGGCCCTACTACAGAGGTTTCAAAGAAGGGTGAAGGATTTGGGCTATCAATCCTGCTTTTATAGCAATCAACAAGCCTCACAGTTGAACCTTAAGCTCACGCGTCTACTGCAAATCGCAACCAATCACAGACCGAGCTCAAATGTCACATGATGGCCAAACAAGGGCCGTGAGCGGGTGCCGGGTGGTTACAGTGTCTTAGTATTTTTGGATGGGGGTTCAAACTGTGCGGCGCTAAATCTTGCAATGAACGCGCAGCTTTACAGCTCAAGACATCACTAATTCCAAAACACACAGTAACGTATTCGCGGCGCAACACACACACACACACACACACACACACACACACACACATCTAGATAACATTGTGGTGCGACCAAGATGCGACATACAAGCTGACAATTACATGCGATGTGCTGATTGTGCTCACAATACGGCAAGAAACAAACCACACCTTGGCATGATGTGCCACAAAGGCACAGATACGTACACACATTCTGAGATACAACAAAAATAAAATCTTAAGCAAAAGGTGCAACCAGCGATTGCAAAGAGTATAAAATAGTATAAGACTAAATCTATAGTCTCTTGTGCAAATTAAAGGTTCAGTTACACTAGGTTCTATGTTATTTAATACGATAGTTTACAACGCGATGTGACATCTCAGAATTACGATAACTCTGTAAACGCGGAGTGCAGTGTAGCGTACTTGCTTTGTTCTCTGACAAACATGGTAAAGTCGCCGAGCAAGATGCAACCAGTAACTACAGTAGTTTTTGCACGACAGTCACAAAACAAAGGCATCACGAGATTTTGTGAAGAGAGTTTTCAAAGACAATGTAAATAATGTACTAAAATTAAAATCTCAAAGTTGAAAACCGCTTCACCATGAGTATACACAAACATACACATACACACACACACACACACACACGTACACAAACACAGAGGAGGGGCACAGTCTCACCTATTGTTATGTGCATGGTAAGGACTCCTGGAGAAGGACATGCGCTAAATTAAATACTGTAATAGTGTATTTACTGTCTTGCGACATCACGTTTCAATTTCTTGATTTGGGAGCTTTTGTGATTTTTGATAGTTTTTAAAAATAACTATAAACTAAAAAAAAATGATTGCATGCATTTTATATCTACATTACATTAAGTATCTCTAAACGGAAAAAAAATTATAATGTTGGCGACCCTGCGTTCAGAGAAAAAAACCAACAATATAAGGCTACCTTAATATCTTGCATCTTCTTTTTGATTTTGTGGAAAAAACAAGACAAAAACAACAACAACAAACAAACACGGAACCTGATAAATGCAGATCTAGTTTGTAAACGCGACGGGACACTTCCGATTTGTAAGGTTAAAGTCGGAAAGTGAAAGTCGTTGGGTTTTGCCTCTTATAAAACGATTTCGTTATTTCTAGAAAAAAAACATCAACAGGTCTAAAAGCAAAAACCCGTTAGGTGAATACAACTTGGAGCTTGATTCCACATTTAACAATAACAGACTTAACAAACTAGTTTAAAACAACAACTCTCACGTCTTTTTTCCTACGTTTTAATGCTAATTTGATCATTTCAAGTTCAGATGCAATGTAATTTTGGTAATTTTACGATAATTTCGAGTCTATTATATACATTCTAACTTTGTTAATTAAAAATATTTCGAGTTCAGGTGAAATCTAAATTTTCGTTGTTGAGGTCTGGCTTGAGTTTTGGTCGCTGTTTGTCTCTATATTTTTCATAAAAGGGGTGTTGCTAAACATATCGCTATTTTTGCCTTGTCCTTGGGTGGATAATATGTGTGTAAGTGAGCGGAATGAATAAGATTGATAGAGAAAAAGAGAAAGATAGAGAGAAAGAAAGAGAGAGAGAGACAGAGAGAGACAGAAAGAAAGAGAGAGAGAGAGAGAGAGAGAGAGAGAGAGAGAGAGAGAGAGAGAGAGAGAGAGAGAGAGAGAAAGAGATTTATGCTATCTTCATGGTTATTTTTTTAATTTTCTTCCTTCCATTCTTTAGATAGAAACGATTGAGCTTGTTATTAATAATATTTTCCCAGAAACATGCTAAAAAGTTCCACCCGCATGAGAAAAATGCCTACCCTTTTCCTTTTCCATCAAATTACAATACTGAGGTTTCCGTAAACTCGCCGCCATATTGCATTAGGCTAGCACTTTTTTCGGAATTAAAATGGATGCTCTTTGTACACTTCCGAAGGACTGTTTGTGCCTCTGCGAACTCCAAAATTATCCTGTGGGTGGCAACATGTTGAGTCTTTGCACGCGTCTACTTTATCAGTTCCAAACAGCTACCGTAAGCCAGTAATCTATCCCGTAAACGAGCCCCAAGACTAACGTCTGGCAGTTTTACGTGCGGCCACCCAGACACAGATCAGGAATTACATAATACAGTCTCAGAGGGTCGGGTTATACTGATACCAACCCAACAAGAAGCAAACTGGCGCCTCGATCGGATTTGAACTGGAAACACCCCGATAAGAAACCTCGCGATCTACCGACAAACATACCTCTAGGTACATGCGAGTAGACTAAACACAAGAACAAGAAGTTCTCCAAATCATTTCCAGACACTATGACTGCGGGGAAACAAATAATCCGAAATTCGAACTCGGGACAAAATAAGACAAAAGAAAATTAAACCAAAAGCAGATAAACAAGTAAAAAAATTCCACATTCCTACCCAAAGTTTGAAGAAAATTAACATAGCCCAAGTAAGAAAACAAGGAAAAGACAGTGAGAAAATAGAAACGGTGACTCCTTTGTCTCTCTGGATAGTAAAAGCATAAAAAATTGTGGTAAAAAGGTTGGTTAAAAATAAAGGGTATTTACAGCAGTTAAAAAAGATCCATGTGTAGGATCATCACAGTTAAATTTTATTATATACAGCAATGCTTTTCAGGTACCTCAGAAAGAGCTGAGGACTAACATAAGCAAAATAAGCTCTCAAGTAGGTTGGAAGCCAGGTACAAATTTCTTTCCCGGTAAAAAATCAACCAGAATGTGACCAGAATGTGACTTATGGATAACTGACAGGTTTGACACTGTGGAGGCTCATCACCTCTCAATAAGGATGAGTGAGTTTGTTTTACGGCACGTCAGCACGGTAACGGCTATGTTGTGCCCATGATGTCCTAGTGAGTGAGTGAGTTTGTTTTACGGCACGTCAGCACGGTAACGGCTATGTTGTGCCCATGATGTCCTAAGACAGTTAATGCATAATACAAGTAGCAACGGTGATTCCTTATCTCTTTGAGTGGTAAAAGCATAAAAATTGTGCGTAAAAAGTTTGGTTAAAAGTGAAGGGTATGTACAGTAGTTTAAATGATCCATGTGTAGGATTATCACAGTTAAATTTTATTATATACACCCTCTCAATAGGAAAAGAAGACATGCCCATTATAAAGAAAGAAAGAAAGAAGACACCGTAAGGGTTTTTTCATAGTCAGTGGAGTCCTGTTCATCATGACCTACACGAATATTTGAGTTCCTTGTTTCTCTACATTGACTTAGTTTTCTAGATGAAAGGTTACTCTTTTATCATTATTTTGCATCCAACAGAAATGGATGGCTTATATTTAGCATTGCTACCGCTCTTATCGCGATATTAACTAAGGTTAAACATTAACAAAGGTAATATTGACTTAACTGTGTACTCGAAGACTTATCCTTTCCATTCTTAATATGCCAAACACAAAAACAACAACAACAATGAAACAAACAAATAAAAAAAAAGACATTACAGTGAGCATCGTCTATCAGCATGGGCGCAACTACCATCTTCTACAGACTAAACATACACATACATACATGCCTACACACACACACACACACACACACACACACACACACACATATCTATACAAGGGTGCCGCTTATGGGAGATTTCCATTCTCTGAAGACAAATAAAACGAACTCCCCAATGTAGTAGGCCCTTAATGCGTTAAAGAAATCAAATAAAATAACCATGTATCTGTCAGATAACTGCAATGTATATTCGTGCTATAAATATGAAAAAAGAGTAAGCCAAACGTAAGGAAATTAATAACGCGTAGCTCTTATACAAGAAAATGTGCATATATGTTTCATGCATGTTGACGTTAAGCCCCTGTGTCTCTTTAATGTGTGTAGCTTCCCAGAAAACAAAACAAAACAACCGATGTGATGTAAACACAACTCTGAGGATACTATAACGCAATGCCGACTGCTAAGGAAAAACAGGATGTCTAGAGAAGTGGATTCTTGGGGTAGTGTGGTGGCCAGGTGATTTCAGTGCATGGTATCAAAACACGGAGACGAGAGAACACTTCTTGCAACCTTTGGCTAGTCTACAAAATGCATTTGTTTCAAAGATGCCATGTACATATTGCCAGGATATAAAAGTGATAAGTGAAGTTATGAAGAATCGACAATGCACAGCCAACGCTTAGGGAACATAATATTGGAGAGGCTTATACCAGTTAAGTACATGTACTAAGCTAGATACAATGGCACAAGGCAGCGAATAAAACCATGTAAATAAACTGAAAGATATCCGACAAAAAGCCCATTCAATGCTAGTTAGAACTATACAAAAGACCGAGAAAACAAAATAAACTGTTTCACTACGAGAATGTATTATATCCCCTTATGATCTAAACAATTTTGTAATCATTATAAAACTCAGTGATTGACAATCAGTCCTCGACTAAAAAAGCACAAAAAAAAACAACAACAAAAAAAACCCCCAGAAAACAAACAACAACAACAACAAACAAACAAAACAAAATAAAAATCAACAACCAAGAAACGGAAAGCAAAACATTGTCGCCTGGTTCGAGATCTAAAAAAAACAACATTTTTCTATGCCACAGCGGGAAAAACTGTCTATGACCTACAACATTGGAAGGAATTGTGGGTAGCTTTTGTGACGCAGCCATCGACAATCTCATGCACGGTGCCAAGGGAGATAACTATATCTCTAGATCTAATATTTTTTTTTCTTTCGCCAAGAAACTAATAGTGGAGATAGAGCAGGCACATTTATTATTCTCTCCTCAAGTTTTTTTGGTTCATCGATCTGCGACTCACCGCCTTGAAGCTTATAGCGCCATACTCGTCATCCATCTCATTCTCAACGTCATCTAATCTTTTGTCGCCCACAAAATGGCTTTCCTCCCCTTTCCGCAGAGGACGAGAGGCGTCGTCCTTCTCCTCGGATACGTGCCGCAACAGTTTTTGGGATTTACCCCCCTTGTTTCGGCGGCTAAGGTTTTGGAATCAGCGTTTGAGGAAGACAGTTAAGAAAAGGAAAAAAGAAGAAAAAGAAGAAAAGAAACAAAAACAAAACTGTCATCATGTTATATAACAAATTCAAGACCGATTACATCAAGATATTGAGAGCCAGCACTTTCTCCATGAGCCCCAAGTTCCTTCCCAAAGATTTTTTAAATTTCTGCCTAACGAAGTACCATAGTACTCCAACGGACATAAATGAAAGTGCCTAACACCCTGAACATTATTATATGAAAAGGAATGATATTCTTTGTCAAAATGCAGAAAATGTGAAGAAAAGAAAAAAAGGCCCTGCATGTTAATGCAACAAAACAACAACAAAACAAAACAAAACCGAAAAACAACAACAACAAAAAATCCAGCAACATCAAACAAACACGTACATGTAGAGAACATTATTTGATAGCATAAAAAGAAGATAGAAAAACATTTCCCTTTAAAACCACATCGAAACACGGCTAGGAGATGAACGAAAATTGGTCCACAAGAAAACTGAACATCGTAGAAATTTGTACAGTTCAGAAAGTTATCTTCGATTGGGAAAAGATACAGAAAGTGATCGTTCTAGAAAGGGTGAAATCAAACAAACGTGTCATGTGTTCTAAAAATAGAATTACCCAAGCGGAGTAAGAAATAATTTGCTTGGGTACTTATTGTGGTGTAATAGATCTAGCTCATGTCGCGGGGTAAGAAATAATTTGCTATGGCACTAATTGTGGTGCAATAGTAGTTCATGTACATGTAATTAATTCTATGGGAACACATTCTGCGAAATATAATTTTTGGGCTCTAATATCATTTTTTATTCCTGCCATTGTACCAGATTAACGCTAGAACTTTCGACATGAATAATCCTAAACTGTTTTTCTCTGAAATAAAATGTCCGGCCTAGTTTCGTACATATTAACAATAATCATGAAATGCTTTAATTGATCTTTTACCTAACGATTGCAGGATGGATATTTTTACCGCATTTATGTATTTTTAAAAGGTTATTTGGAAGTGATAATCGTGTTCTTGGGGTAAAAAACCCCATGAAAATATCTACGAGATTCTCTTAACAATGATAATTATAGTTTTGCCGCAGTTACAAAGGTATTTTACAATTTAGATACCTTTCGACAATATACATGTACAGTGTAGCCTATAAATCGTATATAGTGGCAGTGTATAATATTTGAGTTTATAATATGACGATGGTGTAGACACTACAGTAGTGTTATTTAAATTCAAATTCCAACAACTACAGGTCGATAATTATTGTATACATTCTTTAGTTATAGCACAATTATTTTCTTGAATGTGTTTTAAATGTATAGAATTAAAAAAAGGTGTTTCTTTGGGAGCTGCACCAACTTCTACCGTAGTTGAG
This sequence comes from Elysia chlorotica, assembly GCA_003991915.1. NCBI lineage: Eukaryota > Metazoa > Mollusca > Gastropoda > Plakobranchidae > Elysia > Elysia chlorotica. The sequence goes on from RQTK01000513.1 coordinate 233,933, forward strand.
AGTTACGTGTATTTACACAATAAAACGATTGGAAAATCTATTAATATGCTTCGATATAATAATCATATCACACGCGTAAATGTTATTGAACATATAGTAACAATAGATGCATCCATTATATTGTTCTAACATGAACACAATTTGAAAGATTAATTATAGTAAGCATAACACTGTAACATAGATTAACGACGTTTTCAACAAAGCCCCCCTGTTCTAGACTTGGATCACCTTTCTTCATAAAGAATGGTGTAGGTATAGGGTCGAATTCGATCCGACGAACCCTCTTTACTTATTATGTTATTGTTTGTTTCCATGCCCGACATCCCATATTTTTTTGGCCAAATCCCCACAAAAATAGCATGAACGTGATCCTCATTCAATTACCTTTCAAATGATAATAATATACTTTTAAGGGTTTGCCACAATGATACTGTTTTTGAACAACAAAGCCCATTTTTATATGCTACCATTCTGGATACACGTGGAGATTTTAACTCAGCAGTGAAGAGGTTAAAAAAATGGCTGGTTAAATATTTTAAAAAGTGCATCAATTATAGTTAAATCCAAGTGATGTAGCCTGCAACATTTTAACAAAGAAATGCATTCTCTTGAGCTTTGAAGACGTGGTGAAGAGAAAACAATATTTCCCGTGGGTCCTTTTGATGTGTATAATGGACTTTACAGACGGCCTCAGCTATCAAATCATAAATAACGGGGCTTCGATTTAGGCAACGATTTCAAAATTATGTATTAGATTGTGATGTTGTTTAGGTGTATTGTACCACACAATTCAAATCGATGCCCGTGAACTAGACTTACAAGGCATGGGGCGATTCGGCGCAAGTGGTGGGCTGTCAGAATCCTAATCCTACGGTACAAGGTTCGACCACACGATTAGGCAAATTTATTGATCGGATTTCATCCCCTACTACTTATGTTGGTGCCAGTATAATATGACAATCTAAAACAAAAGCCCTAGTATAGCAGCGCTGGCTGTTTGTGGCAGCACGTAAACTCGTCAGACGTTGGTCTTGGGACCCCATGCCGTATAGGATCTTTCCTGGGAACCTTGGAAACATCTCAGTAGACGGATCTTGAGTTCAGTTAGCCACTTTAAAGGCACTTTTCCTTTAATTTCTCCAACGAAAGTACACATATTTGAAAGAAAGAAAGGTCGATGTTTCTGTAATGTTTATTCGACTTTTAAATATTTGGAATACGAAAGGCCTGCTCCGTCTATTCCGTTCTTTCTCTTTTTAGCCCCAACCACCCCTAAGCCCAATGGTCGCTGATGTGAAACAGTCAGAATCCAAGTGTCAAACAAATTTCAGATTGTGAACCTTCGTCCCTTGTCCTGAGTCTGTTGTTTTTCTTATCTTTCAACCCTGTACATTTTTTAGCACAATTCTGAAATGCGCTGTGGTCTACTGGTCTCCGAACTTGTCTTACGAGAAAATGACAAAATATCTTCTTGGCTTAACCTTGATGAGCTGATCCTACAGATCTTCAAAAATATCTTGAGTTTATCGACTGGATCTGGCAAGGAAAGCCCCAACTCTTAGTTTCTTGTGTTAAGCGTGAATTTTGTATTTAAGCTTAGTTTTGGTGTAATCAAGTCTCTGGTAGGTCTTAATATTTAGGACCAGAATCTTCGTGTTAGATTTAAAAGTCACACGTGAAGGACATTTTATAATGTTAAGTATGGGAGTCACAATGCACACACAAGCAAACACATCCACCATTCTTAAAGGGTTAAAGAACAAGCAGCTATGGGCAAACTACTTACCGATACCTTTTGGGATGCATAGAGAAAAACATGAGAAGAGAAAAGAACGATTAAATAATTCTGCGAAAAAAGAGCAGCAAGCATGTCAAGCACCTACGATCCAAACAACTGTATAGCGGTAAGTATTCTACCGAAAACATCCGAAAAGACAGCCGAAAAGACCATAGAGGACACAAAAAGACAATTAATTTTGGTAAATTTATTGATTGTTTTTTGTTTTTGTTTTTTGTCACGAACAAATCAATAATAATATGGGCTACATTCTCGGGTCTTTTCGACTCTTCTTGGGTCTTTTGGGGTCTTTTCGGATGTTCTCGGTATAAATACTGTTTAAAGTCTGTCTTAAACAAATCACTGCAAGACTTTTTGTACGTAGACCTGAGCAGAGAGAGGACCCTGCATAACTGACAGCCTTTGTACAGAGCATTGAGAAATGGCTGATCCCAGACCCCGCACAGAAGAGAAAGCACATGGACATGAACAACACATCCATGTAAAGCATTTCTAGCCATCTCGCCCTCCCTACACCCAGCCTGAGCCCTATCAGGATACTTTGAATGGAGATGAAAAATAAATGTTTTGCCTACACAATTGAGAGTTTAGCAAAGGTTTTACGTACTCGTCTGCATCCAGAAGGCTAAAACCAAAATATTAAAGGTATAAACATTGAAAGACCGACAAAAAATTATATATGTAAATATATATACATTTCAAAGCACAATGCTTTTAAATGCAGGACTGAAGCAAAACAAAGAGAATTGCATAGGAAGTAAATAGTGTAACATATTAAACGGTCACTATTGACAAATAAATTCAAAGCCTAAAAATAATGTTGTTTTTTACAGTATTTGAATAAACAACATATTAATAGAAAAACTATTATTTTTAGTTTAAATTCTTATTGTTATAAAAACAAAGGACTTCCTTTGCCTTTAAACCATAGTAAAAAAAACAAACTAATTCTAGTTTCATTAAGAAGAGAAACTGATATTCATGATCTAAACCATTTCTGTATTTATATTTCTTAACTTCATTACGCGTTACCCAGTTTTCTGAACAGACTACAAACACAAACGAAAATGTCAACCTCTACTCCTAACAGGCAAGAAAGATTGTTCAATTAAAACCTACAAAAACACTCCATTCACTATAACTCACAAATAATCAACATTTCTTGACAGGCTGCAGAAAAAATGATGCAATGCAAAAGTTCTAAAACATCAAAAGGCTTGTACAACAGACAACTTTCCTAGATCTATCTAGAGGAACATTCTAGAGGAGAGCTATATTTGTTTGATGTAAACAATAATATATATCTTACTTCTTTGAGCTGCCTCTGTGATCGCTGTCGTCATTGTTCTGGGATGCCAGGTTAGACGATGACTCATTGGACATGATGGACTTCCACATGGCGGTCTTAGACATTTCCTCGCTGAAAAACATGGACATATGAGAAAAAATTTAATAATCATATTATTAATATGAGTTGAAAATTTTAAAATAAAAATAACAATGATGATGATGATGATGATGATGATGATGATGATGATGATGATGATGATGATGATGATGATGATGATGATGATGATGGAAGTGGCGGTGGTGGTGGTGGTAATGATGATGATGAGGATCAGGTCTATGATAATAATGATGATAATAAGATTTTGAAAAGAATAATAATAATAATAATAATAATAATAATAATAATAATAATAATAATAATAATAA